>JAOXOE010029131.1:0-14937 GCA_028565055.1 Phoeniculus purpureus
TGGCTGTGAC
Source organism: Phoeniculus purpureus (assembly GCA_028565055.1). NCBI lineage: Eukaryota > Metazoa > Chordata > Aves > Bucerotiformes > Phoeniculidae > Phoeniculus > Phoeniculus purpureus. Next base: position 11 of record JAOXOE010029131.1, read on the forward strand.
CCTTCGTGCCCTGGTCTGACCACTGGGGTGATGTTAGGTCCTGGTTTGGGCTGGCTGAGCTCAGAGGCCTTTTCCAGACTCAATCAGTCTGAGATTCTGTGATTGACTGCAGATGAGTCTTTCTTGAGGCTACACACATCAACACTTCACAGGCAAATGCTACCTGATGTCTGTAAGTATTTTGAGGAAATAGGCAGATTCTTCTTGAAAACTCTGATGAAAACAGACAATGGGGGCTGGAATTTACTCTCTGTTCTGCTACTAAGATCCAAGTTACAAGAGACAACGACTAGTGACACACGTCAGTATCACAGAAACATAGATTTCAAGGAGAAATCTTTGACTACTGAAATGTCAGAAGAACCCACTGTTTCCAAGTGGTTACATATTGTTCATAAACAAAGCTCTGAGCAGACTACGAACAACAAAGTGAATGATCCTTTCACAAAACATTCTTGAAACCTTCCATGTGTGTTAGGAGAAAACTGTTCAATCTTGCAAGCTGAGTCTCTAATGTTCTAAAATACACAACCTCCACGAAGCCTCTGATGATTCCTCAGATTTGTATCAAAGCCAAACTCTAGAGTGGAATAAAATTGTTCATTAATTCCTCAAACACTTTTAAAGGCATTAGAAAATTATAGAGGCAAAGTGTCTTTGTTAAGGATGAACCACTAACAGGCCAGAATTTGAATTAAAGAAAAGCAGACTCAGCTAGTTAGGAAAAAAAAAGATGATAAAGGAGATTTCTGGAAACAGGGTAAATTGCCAAGAATAGAATCAGCAGTCATCACGTGAGTAGCTGTAGAACTGCTGCAGAACTCTAATTCTAAAAACTGTCTACTGTAGATTAAATATACAGAAGAGGAACTTGAAGGAAAACTTCCCATGTCTTTTCATAGTGACACTGCAGATAGTTTAAAAAATAATTTCAAAACACACACCCCTCCGTGGTTAGGGAAACACCAACCTTCTCACCAAAAGTACCCAGTGGTTTTTCAGGGCTAAACACTTCTTGAAATCCAGAGAAAATCTTCATAAAAATATCTTTGCACAACCCTTCCCCACACCCCCCAAAGACATGTACTTGTTTCTCTCTCTCTACAAAAAAAAAAAAAAAAAAAAAAACAAACCAGCCTGATGGGATTTGGTGGAATCGTTCCCACATACAGAGGGTACAAAAAGAACAACCTCAGGTTTTCTTCAGGGACTCATAAACTTGTTCAGGTAAAGCCTATTCCTGCAGTTGGTGAGTTTGTATTTTGGGTTCTGTTAGGTTAACATGAAATGTCATATAAAAAGTTAACTATAAAAAGCAGTGTCGTGGGAATCTTTCAGAACTTGAGGTTATCTGTCAGATTTGACAAAGAAAGAAGAAACTGAAAAGGAGAAGTTGCTAGAAGAGTTTGCAAATGGCCAATACAGCAATGTCTCCTCTTCACATAAGAGTCCATGCTTTATCTCCATGGCACTGTCCTCAGCACTGGTACTGACACTTCCGCAGGACCAGAGGTCAGGCTCTAGAATTCAGACTTCAGGTGACCTATGGCGATTTATACGCTGAAGCATCTATGATGCCTGAGAGAGAATTCAGCTTGCTTCAGTGTGGGCTTCCCATGGGGTCACAGCCTCCTTTGGGCACTCACCTGCCACTGCATGGTGTCCTCTATGGGCTGCAGGTGAGTATCTGCTCTACCATCAACCTCCACAGGCTACAGAGGAACAGCCTGCCTCACCCTGGTCTACACCATGGGCTGCATAGGAATCTCCACTCCAATACCTGGAGCACTTCCTCCCCTTCCTTCTTCACTGACCCTGGTGTCTGCAGAGTTGTTTCACATATTCTCTCTCCTCTCTTTAGCTGCACATTGCTTTTCCCCTGTCCTAAATATGTTATCAGAGGGGCTATCACTGGCTCAGCCTTGACCAGCAGTGGGTGTCTTGGAGCCACCTGTGTCAAACACAGAGGAAGCTTCTGGCAGCTTCTCACACCAGACACCCCTATATCCCTCCCACTACACAGATCCAGTGCCTTGCCATATACTCAGTCTCTAAGTGCTTTCTTTGCTTATCCAAAAGCAGACAGACCCACTCAAAGGAACAACAGGTCCCAAATCCCGTTCTGTACTGACCTCCTCTGCTGGTTTACAGCCATCACAATGGCCCACTAGCACCGGTGACACAATCCTGACACATTGCTGTAGAGCGCCTGCGGTAGAACCATCGAGGAGCAGACTGGCCTAGGCACTTCTGACATGAACACAGAAGCCAAGAGTGTCTTCCATCCACAAGGTCTTATAGATGCCCTAGAAGAACAGAAAGTCAAGTAAGTTCCAGACTCAGCTCTGGCAGAGTCTGAGGTGGAAGGGAAGGAATGTTTCCCAGCATGTAAGACTTCAAAATGCTGTGGAAGGTAGAATGACCCAAAATACTGCTTCTAAAAAGAGGCAGCAAGCTGAGCTTGTGAGGAAAACAACATATGCAGGGTAGAGTGGAGAGGTGGAACAAGTCATCAACATGTTTTAGCCTTTCAGATGCTATGATTTCAGTGGGAGGACTGCCTGTCCTTCTGAATAAGCCCTTCTCTATTTTTGAGTTCTATATATGTCAGACTCTATCCAATCACCAACACTTAGAACAACAAACCACAAATTGTTCTCCAGAAGGCTATACAACAGCCTCCTCAATGGCACATGGTCACTGGAGGTGCTTCCCCAACCATCAGTCCTTCAGACTAAATCCTCCTGTATGTGCTCTAGTTGACATATTTAGGGTCTTTCGCATGATTCCATCTCTCGCCCACAAGTTCAACATTAGCATTTTTAATGTAAAACACAAAAAGTTGTTACTAAACTAACACAGACCTGATGCTTGAGAAGCTTTTTGCACTTCTAAAGAGAAACGACACCTGAAGAAATCAGGGAAGAAAGCAGATTTTTCCCCCCAATTTTTAATGCAATTGTAATTTATAGAATCACAGCGTATACTGGGTTGCAAGGGACCTCTCCAAAGGTCATCCAGTCCAACCACCCTACAGCAAGCAGGGCCATCACTCACCAGACCAGACTGCCCAGAGTTCCAGCCAGCCTGACCAATCTCCAGGAATGAGGCCTCCACCACCTCTCTAGGCAGCTTGTTCCAATGATCCCCCACCTTTCAGAGTCAAGAACTTTTTCCTCATGTCTGACCTAAATCTCCCCTTTTTCAGCTTCAAACCATGACCCCTCATTCTGTTGTTACCTGCCCTTGTAAACAGTCTTCTCCAGCCTTCTGCCAGGCCCCTTCAGAGACTGGAAGGTTGCTATTGCGTCCCCCTGGAGCCTTCTCAAGGCTGAAAACCCCAACTCTCTCAGTCTGTCCTTGTAAGATAGTGGGGTCCAATTCTCTGAGCATTTTCACAGCCTCCTCTGGACACAATCCCCATCCAGCCTGACCCTTAATGGCTCCAGGGATGGGGCCTCTACCACCACTCTGGGCAGCCTGTTCCAGGGATGCCCCACCCTCAGATTCAACAACTTTTTCTTTTATTTAAAATTTAAAAAGCTTTTATTTAAAACCAAGTGTACCCAGCCACTGACATGCTGGACAAATTCACTGCCACAATGCAGAGTGCGAAATAAAACTGTCACCTATTCCAGTCAGTGTCTGAACAGTCTCACCACTTGCATTCTGATTACTCTGAGGACTTCCCTCTTACACACTTATTGTTAGTATTGGCAGCACTCAAGTCAGAGCTATCTACGCACAAGAAGATCAAGGCAGGTTCTCCTGTCCCTCTGCTTCGCCTTTGGACACCTCACCTGGAGTACTGCATCCAGTTCTGGCCTTCCCAGCTCAAGAGGGACAGAGATCTACTGAAGAGAGTCCAACAGAGGCCTATGAGGACGCTGCAGTTTGAAAAGTACCAGACTTTTCAGATGTATAGATTTGTGCTTTCGTGAAGAAAAAAGTTATGTTGCTTTACGAGCCCCCTCCACCAGTGACCTGTCCTGGGGGAGGTTACACTATAGAATTGTCCTAGGTACCTGCCCTTGAGGGATGGGCTAGGTGAGAAGATAAAAGGGGCAAGTGATCTTAGCGCTGCCTCTTTTTGCTGAGGGCTCCTAGCCCAGCATGGGGCTGCTGCCCCGTGCTAGCCCCCCGACACACTTCCAGGGTGGTGGTGGGGGGAAAGATGGGCCTGTTGTGGCCTGGCCCCGGCCCCAGCCCCCACAGGAAAGGATGCGGTGGCTCCACGCAGTCACGACCCCAGCTTGGCAGCGGCAGAGTCAGCTTCAATCCAGCCCAGTCCGGAGCTGGCACCGTGGACCAGAAAAGCAAGACCTTAGTGCCGATCTACCATCTCCCCACACCACAGAGCAGCCGTTCAACGGTGAGCTGAAAGGATTCTTCCTTTTTCCCATGGAGCTGAGACAGGAGGAGAAAGGAGGATCATAGAACACTCTTGGCCATGATTGTGGAGTGTGAGGGGGGCCCCTGCTGACACAGCCATGTGGTCAGTCTCCATCTTGGGTTCTGCACGTGGCCGGGGCCGTCTGGCCTCCGCTGCCACCATCTTAGACAGTACTGATCAGCAGGAAGAGAGACTATTTGTCATTTCTGCCGCCAATTAAAAACTGGGGGTGCTTTCGAGTATTGGGGAGAGAAGGAGAATTCCTTCATGCTTAGCCAAAGAAAGCAGAAGGACTCGAGAATCCTTAAACCTTGGGAATGAAAGACAGAGTCTAGGTTCTTTGCTTGAAAGCATGTCTCCTGCATTGAGGGATGCAGTTCAGGTACTGAGCAATCAGGCCTGCCCGATAAGTGTTGAGCTGGAGAAGCTTTGCTGAAGAATTGAAGAATTCACCAGTCTGGACAGCCAAGGGTGCCACTGTTTGCAGGCAGGGGTGACACATGAATAATAGAGAGGGTGATGGTACCTGTCTCTACTCGATTGACATGTTCTTTTCCCAGGTCTCTAATGTGAAAAATCCTAAGGACCCATACGACAGTGATCTCCCATTTTCTCAGAATATGCGATGGCATTTGTGACACAGTTTCTAGTTTGTGTGCACTAACTTGCTTAACCTTTTTTTTCTGTATACAGTTACAGAGTTAATAAATTCTTTTCCATTTTCCCTAAGCTATCCATTGTCTGGCAAATTCTATCTGAGATCTCATCTTTGAGAGAAAGAAAGAAACTGCTGTGTTTTCTTTTCCTTTATCTTTAATTGTGGCCTTGAACTCACCAGAGAGGATGATGAAGGGACTGGAACAGCTGCCTGACAAGGAAAGGCTGTGAGATCTGGGGCTTTTTAGTCTGGAGAGAAGACTGAGAGGGGATCTCATTCATGTCTATAAATCCATGAGGGCTGCATGTCAAGAAGGCAGGGACAATCTCTTTTTACTTGTGCCCTGGGATAGAATGAGGGGCAATGGACTCCAGCTTGAGTACAGGACATTCCACCCCAACATGAGGAAGAGCTTCTGTATTGTTAGGGTGACAGAACCCTGGAACAGGCTGCCCAGGGAAGTTGTGGAGTCCTCCTTCTATGGAGCCTTTCCAGCCCTGTCTGGACGAATTTCTGAAAGATCTGCCCTAGTTCTGGTCTTGCTCTGGCAGGGGGCTGAACTCGATCTTCAGAGGTCCCTTCCAGCCCTGATGTTCTGTGATTGTCTGAAGTATCTATTACTGACCGTCACTCTTTACCCACTGAGCACTTCCACCTCCTCCCTGTAGGTAACCCATATATTTTTCAGCCCTGCAGTATTTTCCCAGTCTGTACAATCTTTCCGCTTTCCAGCGACACCTCCTCCCCCCAGGCGAAAACCACACAGCTGCCATGGACTGTGTAGCCAACCTGCTTTGGTCAGCACAGTTTTCTACCAGCTCAGTGCAGGGCTCTGACTCTGCTCATGGCCAGTAAACATCAGAGCAAAAGAGTGCACAGAAAAGCATGAAAGAGAGAAACAAGTATTAGCTTGATATAAAACACCAGAGAAAACAGATTCTAATGCCAACAGAATCACATCTTATACCTGTGAAGAAGTGGCCAACAAGACATAAAAAAATCCCAGAGCACACCGTAAATCCAACACGGTTTTGCTTTAGTAGTCTCCATGGCTTTATCTGACACTGAAAGACAGCAGGGAAATAATAATTCAAAGAAATCCTTCTCAGCAGAGACAACCCAAACATTTTTTTTCCTTGAATGCAGTTTGTCAGAGAAAAAAAAAAAAAAAAAAAAAAATCACAAAGCACCAGAAGCACCACAGACACAGGACAAGTGTGTGTTTGTCAGCATGCTGCTACCACCCCATCTGCCTGAACCTTAGAAAACATTGTCAAGGTATAGAATCACAGAATCATCCAGGCTTTCAAGAAAGAACTTCTTCCTCAGATCCAATCTAAACTTCCCCTGATGCAACTTGATGCCACTTCCCCTTGCCCTATCATTAGAAATTTAGGAGAAGAGACCAGCCCCAGCCTTGCTACAATCTCCTTTGAGGTAGCTGCAGAGCACAATGAAGTCTCCTCTCAGCCTCATCTTCTCCAGACTAATAACCCCAGTTCCCTCAGTCGCTGTTCTCCAGACCTCCTCCCAGCCTCGTTGCCCTTCTCCAGCCCCTGGCCCTGCTCCAGTCCCTCAATGTCCTTCTGATCCTGTGGCACCCAAAACTGGACCCAGTACTCAAGGTGTGATCTCAAGAGTACAGAGTCCGGGGCACCATCACCTCCCTCCTCCTGCTGGTTCCCCTGTTCCTGTAGCAGTCATTTCAGTATAAAGGGGGTGCCCTCACTCTTTTTGGCCTTCACCAACAGGGTGTCGACCACTCCAGCAGCAATTCTGACAAGTACAGACACATCAAACACTCCTTCCTCTCACCAGCCTCCTGACTTCCGAGGATGCTGATTCAGAACAACACAAGCCAGCTCCAGCAGCACATGGAAGGGACCAGGAGTGAAGAGAGCCAGAAAGCTGGGGTGGTTTTTTAAAGCAAATATTTTTAGATGTCAACTGTAAAATACACCACCCCTCAAACAAAGACTACAGCAAAGCTCATTTGCCATGGGACTGAGAATACAACACTACTGGAAAGAACATCTACTGCTCTGAACAGTAAGGTGCTTCCTGTCATATTCAACAACACTACTGAATCTCTCTGGGCTGTAACGCAAACAGGACCAACACAGGAGTGCACAAGTGGGAAAAGAAACAGGCTGGGTCAATGGGCAGAGGCCAATGGGATGAGGTTTAACAGGGCCAAGGGCAGGGTCCTACCCTCTGGCCACAAGAACCCCTTGGACCTACAGACTGGAGGATGAGTGGCTGGAGAGCACCCTGGCAGCAAGGGACCTGGGAATACTGGGTGACAACCAGATGAACAGGAGCTAGCAGGGTGCCCAGGTGGCACATATGGCCAGTGGCACCCTAGCTTTTATCAGCAACAGTGTGGCTGCAGGGCTATGGATGTTATTCTACCCCTGTGCTGGACACTAGGGTAGCCTCCCCTTGAGTACTGGGGTCATTTCTGAACCCTCACTTCAAGAAAGAGATTGAGGGGCTGGAGCAAGTCCAGGGGAGCAATGAGGCTGCAGAAGGGACTAGATGGAAAGTGTGATGAGGAGAGGCTGAGGAAGCTGGGGGTGTTTAACCTGGAGAAGAGGAGACTCAGGGGGGACCTTCTCCCTCTCTCCAACAACCTGAAGGGAGGTTGTAGTCAGGCAGGGGTCAGGCTCTTCTCCCAGGCAACCTGCACCAGGACAAGAGGGCAGGGCCTGAACCTTCACCAGGTCTTTTCCTACCTCAATAATGCTGCAGTTCCATAAAAGAGCAAACCAGTTATCCTTCACAACCTTTCAATTGCTCTCTGTAAGGAGCAAAAATGAAGTATCTGCAAACTCAGAGCAGCGCCACAGGTCTGTAATGATGATGGAAGCCTTTTTTAACCATCACGATCCAAACCATTAGTGAAACAATTAGCCAGCCCAGTCTGACTTCAAAGGCATTAACTTAGACTAGGCTTAAGTACAAGCACCCAGCAGGCCTGTCTTCATGGGACTATCAACAAAGAGCTGTGTGTTGACCACTGTGAGCTGGCAGCCACCCTGGGCACCTTCTCAGCTGTCCCCCAGGAACACTGCCTGCATTGTTCCCAAATATGCAAAGCACCCAGCATGCATTCATAGGGATGATGTGAGCCCCTGCATTCCACACCTCACAGCTCCTCCAGCTGACAAAGCCTGCATTATGAAGGAAACCAGAAGTCAAGAAAATAAGATTCAGTGTAAACTCCAAGTTTTGTGTTGGCTCTGTTTGTTTGTAAAGAGTGGGCCATTCAGTTTGTTTATAATATTGCTATTGTGTTGGACTACTGAAAGCTTACAAGACTGAGCAGTAGTTGCCTCTCAGAAGCTTCATCTTACTATCCCATTCCACAAACATTTCATCTCCAATCTTGTCTTCTCTCACTCTGCTCGTGAGGGCTCCGTTGGGACCAGCAGCAGACGACACTCTGCAGCACTGACAATGCAGTTCCTGCACCTTGCTGAGTACTCTCCATCACCAGTCATGTGAAGCTCACAAGGTATAAGATAATCACCATTTACTGTAACAGCTCACAGAGTCATCTTGCTTAAAACAGCTTTCAGCCAAGCAGCAGCACCTCGGCAGAACCATCAGCCATCCCCAGGACACCAAGCCCCAGTATCAGCCCTAGCTCCACACATAGAGGTGTGCAGAGCTCTATTCACAAAGGGGGCTTCTTCGGTTAGTTTTTATTCAGGTGGCCTGGCTGCCACTTCCAGAATTGTCTACTCTGCTAGAGAAAGAGTCCGTGACATTAACACTGACACATAGACACAGGATCCCTTTATTGCACAAAGACAATGCTTGCTGTTTAACCTTTTCTAGTTTTCCCGGACACTTTTTTAATGAGCAGACACTCCCAGAACTGAGGGAAAAAAGTCCTATTCATTTATAAATACAAAGTAGTTAAATGCACTCCTACAGCAAACCCAATGACAGCTGCCTTCACATGTCCTGTGATGATCAATGCTTTCTTCAACAGTGAGCTTGACGAAAGCAGCTGTCTGGTATACTCATGGAATCCCAACATTAGTGAGGCTGGAAAAGCCCTGTGAACTCATCCAAACCACGACCTAACATCACCACAAGAGCCAGACCAGGGCACTAAGGGCCACAGCCAGGCTGTTCTTGAACACCTCCAGGGATGGGGATGCCACCACTGCCCTGGGCAGTCCATTCCAGGGTCTGATCACCCTTTCCATGAGGAACGGCTTCCTAACATCCAACCTAACCCTCCCCTGGCACAGCTTTAGGCCCTGCCCTCTCATCCTGGTGCTGGTTGCCTGGGAGAAGAGCCTGACCCCCAACTGACTACACCTTCCTTTCAGGGAGTTGGAGAGAGGGAGAAGGTGCCCCCTGAGCCTCCTCTTCTCCAGGCTCAACACCCCCACCTCCCTTAGCCTCTCCTCATCAGACTTTTCCTCCAGTCTCTTTCCCAGCCTTGTTGCTCCTCTGGCCCCACTCCAGTCCCTCAATCTCTTTCCTGAAGCGAGTGGCTCAGAACTGCCCCTAGTACTCAAGCGGAGGTCTCCCCAGTACCCAGTACAGGGGTGGAACGATGTCCCTAGCCCTGCTGGCCACACTGTTGCTGATCCAAGCCAGGGTGCCATTGGCCGCCTAGGCCAGCTGGCCACAGTGCCAGCTCATTTTCTCAACAGCAATCCTCAGCTAAATAATCTGTAGCCTTCAGTTTTCTGCTGTGATGCAAACACTCCCAGCAGTGAGGAAGCATCACAGGGGGGCAGGAGAACAGAGTAGAGGAAAAAAAAAATACTTTGAAGAAGTCCTCAAATTGTCATCCCATCAAGCTTGTCCACTTGCATGGACAATTCTTAGTGGCATCACAGAATGAGTTATGTGGAGGTATTTCCCATTAGTTCAGAGGTTATAGGAGAGCTGCCAAAAGATGGACACAAACACACTGCTTTAAGGGTACTTCACAGCTCACAACCTCCACCTTCCACAGGCCAATCAACCAGTTTGCAAGAGGCAACTGTGGATCATAAAATTAGAGCAGCTCTGTCCCACACACAGAGAAAGGCAGCTATGAAATTATTCTGCTTCTAACCGAACAGGTTTTGAGGGGTTTTTGAGATCCCAGAGCCACATGCTGTTATAGCATGCCCTGTGGTGTGATGCTTCAACGGAGACAAGGGTTGGGGGGAGGTACTGTGGTGATGGTAGGTCATGGGCTGGACTTGATCTCAGAGGTCTTTTCCAGCCTCAATGATTCTGTGATCTCAGCTAGATACTGAGGGTTGCTGTTCACATCAGGTATCACTTGAGACAAATCACCTGGTAAACGTGCAAAAGCAAATGTCAGTTTTCGATGGTGCTTTTCAGTGTTCACAGAGTCACAATGACACGGAATCTTCTCATAAAAATAAACAAGGTGCTAAGTGGTAGGAAGTCCCTGAAGCAGAAGCAACTACTCCACACAGCTAATTACATCTGCTGAGACAAAAGAAATAATTTCTTCCAGCACTCAGCTAAGAGAGACAGTGCAGTAAGAAGAGTGTGTCCAGCAGATCGCACTCTTCTACTCTGCCCTGGTGAGACCTCATCTTGAGTACTGTGTCCAGTTCTGCGCTCCCCAGTTCAAAAGGGACAGAGATCATAGAATGTTCTAGACTGGAAGGGACCTCTAGAGGTCATCCAGTCCAATCTCGGTACACAGGGACAACTCCACCTATGTCAGGTTGCTCAGAGCCTCATCAAGCATGACCTTAAATGATTCCAGGGATGAGGCCCCCACCACCTCCCCAGGCTGCCCATTTCACCCATCAACTACCCTCAACATTGAAAAACTTGTTTCTAATATCCAACCTAAACCTCTCCTGTCCCAGCCTGAACCCATTGCTCCTTGTCCTGTCCGTACAAACCCTCTTGAAAAGACCTTCCCTTGCCTTCATGTAGGCCCCCCTACAGGTACCGGAAGGTCAAAAGAAGGTTCCTCTGGAGCCTTCTTTTCTCCAGGCTGAATAGCCCCATCTCTTTCAGACTGTCCTCATATGACAGATGCTCCATTCCCCTGATCATTGTAGTGGCCCTCCTCTGGATACACTCCAGTCTAAATCCTTCTTGTCCTGGGGGCTCCAGAACTTGACACAATACTCCAGGTGAGGTCTCACCAGGGCAGAATAGAGGGGCAGAATCACTTCCCTTTATCTGCTGGCCACAGTTCTTTTGATGTAACCCAGAATGGGATTGGCCTTCAGGGTTACATCTGCACACTGGTGATTCATGGCCAGTATGTCATCCACCAGGACCCCCAAGTCCCTTTCTACTGGAGACAGTCCAACCCAGGACTATGAAGACGACGAAGGGACCGGAACACCTGCCTTTAGATAAGGAAAGGATGAGAGACCTGGTGCATTTTAGTGTGGAGAGTAGACTGACATGGGATCTCATTATGTCTGTAAATACAGGAGGGCTGGGTGTCAAGAAGGCAAGGACAACCTCTTTTCACTTGTTCCCTGGGATAGGGTGATAGACAATGAATTCCAGCTCAAGCACAGATTGTTCAATCTCAACATGAAGAACTTTACTGTGAGGGTGACAGAGCCCTGGAATGGGCTGCCCAGGGAAGTTGTCAAGTTTCCTTCTGTGGACCCTTTCCAGCCCTGTCTGGATGCATCTGAGTCATCTGTCCTAGTTTGGGTCCTGCTCTGACAGGGGGTTTGGACTTGATGATCTTGGGAGATCCCTTCCAACCCCTACCACTCTGTGGTTCTGTGTAGTCAGCTCTGCACCTTCACTGCAGAAGAAATATGAAGATGAGAGTCCTTACCAAACAATTGATGGCTGTACACATTGCTAAGAGAGGCTCTTTATACATCTACTAACTTAGGAACCAAACGGAACCATAAACCCCCCTCATCAATCACACACAGGAAGGATTCTCTTGCAGGATGTCATTAGCGCTCATTAATCAAAGAGGAAAATGAGAATTCTGTTTCCTTGCCCATCAGCTTTAAGGAGCCCTCTGCTCTCACATGTTCCATGAGTCCTACTGTGGAAATATCAGACAGGGCTGTTGAAGAGGTGGCCAAGCAGATCCTAACTCCAAAGTCCAAACACAACACACTGCTTATTAGAGGACTTTAACTCAGGGAGCAGTCAGATTAAAAGGAAAACTTTTTACATCCAACAGAAACTCTTTACATAAAAGTAAAGAGCTAAAAATCCTTTGCCTAGAGCACAGCAGGAACGAAGTCTGGCCTGGGGACTCAGCCCTTTGAAAATGCTAATGCTCTCTTTAAAACAAAAATGTTGTGGTGAGAGGAATAAATGGAGCTGCAGAGGGAAGTTTGCTGCCTCCTGCCACACTTCAAGCGTTTCAGTAGGACTGTCTGTCAGTCTCAGTAGGAGAATCCCTACCCTAAACCAACACATAGCCTGCCCAAGCACATGTCTACACACACAAACGCTAACCCTCCCACAGAAACTCCAGTTTCGGATGTCTTCATCTGCCTCCAGGCACAGTTCTGCTGCTTGGAAGAGTGTCTGCAGTTCGGCTGAGCTGACAAATGACTCTCATTTCTCATTTGCAAGAGTAGGAAGATAACTTTAAACAACAACCAAAAACTCTTGCAATCTACTCAGCAGAAATAAACACGCCAACATTTTCTGGCTTCACGTGAGCTAATGGTCCCTGGTTCAGGAAGTCTTGTTTACCATAACAGAACACAGGAAGCATCACATTTGGAATTTCCAAATGGATCTGGCAGTGTGAATCCCAACGTTTTTCTTGAGAGGTCAGGACAAGGCAGTAGAACGGAGCCATGAACACCATCATAGCAGGGCTGAGGAAACTGCCACAATAAACGAATGAACTAGCTGTTCTAAAAACAGCCCTGCTGGTCTAATGCAGCCCTTGGCAGTGCAGTCAGCTGGCAGACAGCTTCGCAAATCATGCTGCAAACCCTACAGCTTCTTCCTAGAAATACCTTGCTTTCCCTGAGTTTGCTACTTGCTGAGTCAGCCAGCTGTCTGCAGCGCCTTGCTTGTTCCAAGCAAACCCTGCACACACGCTGGGATGAAGGAAATGAGGCACTAAAGGAGGCAAGATGCCTCAAAGGTAAAAAACAATAAAATCTGAAATGCCCCACAAGTGAAGCTCATCTCTGCAGCTCAAGGAACACACAAGGACTTCCTCTGGTAATGAAACATCTGGTTCTATCCCCACCCTGTGGTCTGACATCACACCTGGGTACAGGGGACAGCTGAACTACCACAGAAATGTTCTGCCATCCCGAGCATTTTGCAATCCAATTCCCAACACACACCTAAGGAAAGAGCGGGCAGGAAGAGGCAGATTAATGCAGCAGCAGCAGCCCAGCAAGCTCAGCCCTTCAATCCTGAGGCTCCCCACTGCTGCTTTGCTGAATCTCCACAGGCCTGCCCCATGCTGATTGTACCCTCTGTTCTCTTTAACTGTTTAGTTTGCACTTACTCTGTTTTTTCATCTCAGTTTAGACACCTCTTTAGCAGCTGGACTAAGAAAACTGAGAATTACCCTGAACATCACAAAGAAAGAATTTCTTCATTTGGCAGAATGCTTCAGGGCCTGAGCAACTTTCATTAATCTAGATAAAAGGGACAGAAGTTTGTTCAGTTACTGAAAGTTACAACAAGGATCAGTTGTACAAACTGGCTTCCCTGACACACATGGCTGGTGTGGGGGTGAGGAATAATTCTTGAGTAAATATGGGATGAAACAGGCATCTAGCACACAAAGTTCATCACAGTGTCTACTGAAGGTCAGGCAGCAACAGCAAAACATGCATAAGGTTTCCTTTCTAAAAGTTCCTAAAGGTTACAGAGTCTAACAAGCAGGCTAGGTCCTTACTGTGCTGAAAGGAAGGTCGAAATGTGGACCCAACTAGGATCTACAGAACAGCATCTGAGCACTTGATTTGACAGCAGGCAAACTACAGAATCATAGAATGGGTTGAATTGGAGGTGGCCTCAAAGATGATCTAGTTCCAACTCCCTTGCCATGGGGCCCTCTCACCAGAGCAGGTAGTTTAAGGCATATCCAACCTGGCCTTGAATACTTCCAGAGAAGGCACATCTACAACTTCCCTGGGCAACCTGTTTCAGCATCTCAGCACCCTCTCAGTGAGGAACTTCTTCCTAATTTCTAATCTAAATTTAAAGTAATTACACATCATCCTATTACTGCAAGCTCTTATAAGTATCTCTGTAACTTTCTTCAGATCCTGAGAAAGGCACAGATAAAGTCACCTTGGAGGCTCTCAAGGCTGAACAGCCCCAACCCTACAGGCAAGTTTCTACCCTACAGAACACTTCAGCAGGCACCACAATGAAAGAAGGAACCTTCTCAAAAACACAGTTTAATAAAAAACAACTAAAATTATTAATGTTCCATCAACACTGATGTCTTCTGACCCTTTAGAAAGGCAGGAAAAATCTTTGGAAATACTATCCTGTCTTAAACCAATATTGAACCTGAAAAGCCAGCAGGAAGCTGTCACCACCTTGGCACTGAGGCCAAAACAAGGCTTCCCAACTCATTCAGCCTTCAGCTCAACTGTTTGACTATGTCCTACCCATCACAAACCACTCCTTCAGATCAGCTCAGACGGAAAGGATTTGCTCTCTGCTTTTAAAATATTCTAATTCAATTCATTGTAAGGAGTTTAACTAGAGCAGCAGTGCCATCAGAAAAAGCATTTCAAAGACTTCCTCTGCAGCTCAAAACTTGGGGCTTGTAATTAACTCCTTGTGAAGATACCACCACCACCACAGAAAACATGGGTGACGGAGCACTGGAACAGGCTGCCCAGGGTGGTTGTGGAGTCTCCTTCACTGGAGATATTCAAGACCCGCCTG
>JAOXOE010029132.1:0-14937 GCA_028565055.1 Phoeniculus purpureus
TCATAGGATCATAGGATGTTAGGGGTTGGAAGGGACCCAAAGAGATCATCGAGTCCAACCCCCATGCCGGAGCAGGACAGATGATGATTTTGACACTGTTATTTTTGGGCAGAGACTAGAAAAAGTCTGTACATTTTGTTGCTAAGGTAGGACTTTTGTTAGTTTGCATTTTTCCTGCAGGAACTGACATGATTACACAAAAATCTTTGGTGCAGTTCATTACAGAATCAAACTTAGCTTCTGAATCACCAGGGAAGTCTCTGTGAATCTTAAGATCTGGGTAATATGTAAACATTTAATGACTTTACACACAGGAAAAAAACCCCTTAGCTGGAATTTGACCTGATGAAACAAGTCCACTTAACAAAAGAAAGGCAGTTACTGTAATATCTTCAACTTCTCCACACCTTACTTGTTTTCAGGGTTAAATGAACAGAAAAGTGTTTCCAAATCATAATAGTCATTGTTTTCCCACTGCGCTGAAAATAGCTCAGCTGTGATCTGCCTACATTTTCAGGAAAAAAAGTTCTATCTTTCTATCTAGACAACTGCTGAGTGAAGATTTAAGAGGCAAATATGCAGTACTATTGGAAATACACACTATTACTGGAAATACACAGCGTTATTTGGTACTGTGTGATGCTAGTGCAGAGCACATGGTAAAGAGGTACCTTTAAGTGAGCTCCTTTGCAGACATACTCAGACTAGAAATACTCCATATGTATTTCACACTGCTCAGCTCCAAATACTAGGATTTAGAGCCCATGGACAAGATTTTACCTCCATAATCTTAAAACATTGCTTTTGGAGATGCACTGCAGGAAAATAAAACAGGCTTCAATGAAAAAATATTCTTCTGATAAAGAAAAAAAGGCTCTTAAGAGCTCTGCCTCTTTTAGAACTCTGGTACCAAACTGAGCCCAGTATTACCATAAATTGCATTTCTTGACCATCGTGTCTACTTCTTCACCACTTCGAGAGAGCCCAGGTACACACAAGCATGTCTAGCAGCATCTCTGTTCTGAAGGGAGGTTCCATGTTTAGAGTATTGCAAAAGGCAGCTATCTGCTTTGCTTTCATCTGGAACAAATTGGAGAAAGTTGCCCAATTTCCATTTGTGCCAATAGAAACCTTCCCCTACCACTTCTTTGAGCGTATGTTGCTCTTCATGCCTCCTCCCCTAAGGTAAGTAGTGATAAATGCCTGGAAATGTTTCTCCTTACTTTAGAGCAGAAGAGCTGTGCTTATGCCTCTTCATTGTATGTTTGTCTTTGGTGGAGCACAGTCCCTGCTTCCTGTTCAGGGTCACAGATTAAGGGCATTAAATGCCACTGGGGAAAGAACATCCCTAAAGGAGTCAGTCTGCCTTTGAATTTTGTTCTGGGAATCCTATCACCAGAGAAGATAATAATTATTGTCACAGTTTGATTGTTACCTGTTCTTGCTGCTGGGATGCTTCATAATCTCAGTCATAAATGAAGATTTCACTTTGCTGTAAAAAGAGAGGCTCTGTTCCCCTGAAAGTGGCAATCTAAGTTTGTATTTGGCTGCTTTCTTTGCTCCATAAACCTTTTGTTTTAAAGTTTGGATAAAAGCCTTGAGAACCATTGGTACTCTTTTTTCCAAAGCATCATTCAAATAATAAAGCAAAAAGAGTGAGAATTTTCTATGTGCCATACTTGAGTGAAGATTTAACTTTATAGTGAGTTAAAGCCATGAAGACAGCTTCCTGGACAACATCAGCTATGGTTTGGCAATACATTGTCTCTGGCCACACTGTCAGCTTTCAGACTTTCCAGGCTTAGTCTGCTCATATGTCCTGCCCCTCTACCCCACCACTGCCTCCTGGGTCTGTACTGAATATACTAATATGGCTGGTTTGTAGGGAGGATCTGCATCCTTGTAGAGCTTTTTAAGTTAAATCAAATATGTGATCTGGTTTAGAGAACCAGCCCCAGCTGCACTTTTCTTACAGGAAGAATTTGGGAATTGCTATAGTAAAGCAATGGGGATAAGCGACAGGAATCAATACCATAAAGAAAATTCAATAGGGAGGTCCTATGAAGGACTAGCCGCTGGCTCACAACTGGGCTACCATCAAAGATGCAGCAGGCTGCTTGTGGCTTTACCTAGTCAGATTTTAAGGATTTTTCAGTGTACAAAATCTGTAATAGCTCTACTATCCTGACACCAAGAGTTCTGTGGAGGACAATACAGAGTCTGCATGCAACCTGCGTTATGATTTGATAGCTGAATCTGTCTTTGGGCAATCACCTTTCCTGTTCCGCTTCAGTTTTGGAAATACTAGCTTATGTCTCAGAGGAACTATATCACCTCTGTAAGGCAGTTGCGCTTTGGCTAATAAGCCTTGTTACATAATGTGGCTGATTATCTCAGGCAATGTACACTGATGGGTCTACACCAGACTGAACTGGTAGCCCAGGTAACTCTTCTGTATGTAAAGCGAGGCAATGCACAGGGTAGATTTCCCTGATTGCTCTTGGACAGCCTGCAGAAGATTTAAAGAGGGCGAGCAGGAAATACAAGGCAGGCTTACCTGTTAATTTGTCAGTGTTTAGCTCCTAATCTGATATCTAAAACAAGGAGAAATGCAAAAGCTACTGCAGAGTTGTATCAGTCCATCTGCTTGTGCTTTAATTCTCTCTTTAACCACAGGGAAGCAGCTGAGGACATGATGGCTGGCAAAGCAAGTAAGGAATTTCTCTTTGTGCAGCAGGGCTGCTAAACTTTCACATTTGGAAGCAGCTGAAAGGTGAAGATGCCAGGCAAAACAGACCTGCCTGCAAAACAGTGATTCACTCAGTCAATTTGCCACTTAGCTGGAGTCTGAATTAAATTTAAGGAAAAGTGAAGAAGACACAATGAACCCAGTCCATTAGCTTGTGCCAGTTCAGTGTTGAAGTTACACTGCATCAGGTAAAGAACAACTAAAAAATGAATGGAACAATATTTATAGAATGTTTTAAATTAAATATTGAGTTAAATATTCATATAGTAATGATTTTCCTGTTAAGAAGGTGGGAACTTGTAGACAGGTGGGGGTCAGGCTCTTCTCCCAGGTAACTAACAGCAGGACAGGGCTAGGGGCTGAAGAGGGCAGGGCTGAAGCTGCACCAGGGGAAGTTTAGGTTGGATGTTAGGAAGCCCTTCCTCATGGAAAGGGTGATCAGATCCTGGAATGGACTGCCCAGGCCAGTAGTTGAGTCCCCATCCCTGGAGGTGTTGAAGGTCAGACTGGCTGTGGCCCTTAGTGCCCTGATCTGACCAGTGTGGTGATGTGAGGACCTGGGCTGGGCTGAATGAGCTCACAGGGCTTTTCCAGCCTAAACAATTCTGTGATTCTGTGAGTTACTAACCTCAAAAATCATAGTAAAAATGATTGAAAAACGCCTTGTGACCTAAGTGACTGCACGTGTATATTAAATATCAAATGGGGACTAGTCAAAGCCTATTTGCTATCCAGAACAGAAATATTAATTGTCAGATTTTTCAGCCATTCCTTACAAATAGTGGGTGTTGCCAAAACTTAGTTCACTGACCAAAATGCTGATTAAATTCATCAGGAATAGTGTTCCTATGGATCATTGCTTTTCTGCTTGTAGTTATCAAGTAATTCGAGTCCCTCTCATTCCTTTTCACAGTTGTGGAGAAAAAGGATGTTTAAATGTCTGTATCTTGTTGAGTCACTCATGAAACGGGGTTTGTTTTCACCATTGCCATTAGGGAAGGCTCTTAATTGCTTTCTGAAGAGAAGTGTTACATCCTTGTCTCTCTCCTCCTTTGCTTCCTTTCTTGGGGTTATTTCTTAAAACAGTAGAATCCTTCTTTTATGCCAGTGCCTCTACATTTCTTCAGCTTCACAAAGTTTAACCTCACAGGCTCAATTCTAGCTACAGAATTCTTCAGCAAAAGCAGCCAGACCATTTGGTACTTTCACAAGGCTGTGAAGCTTTTAGGCTGCCACAATACATATTCAAGAAATAAGATCCCTTCTACAATTCAGACCACTTTGGCATGTATTAATAAATTTCTTTCCTGAGTTCCAAATTAATTTTCTCCCTTTGCATCTTAAAAAAAAAAAAAAAGAAATGCAATAAACTTTTGCTCAACCATAAAAAGGTGGAATGAATGCAATTAAACCATTTAAGTATCAATCATTCAGGCAAACAAAGCACTCAAGTGCCCAAGTGTTCAGCCTGTCAGTTTTATAAACACCCAGGAAAGAATAAACCAAGAGTATTTTCATGGAGAAGCAACCTAATTTGCAGTCTGCTACCACACACTGCTGAGCTGCTTGGGTGTACTGTCACTAGACATGAGTTGCAGTAAAATAGCTACCAAGGAACCCAAACTCTGACGGTCTTAGCAAGAAGTCTGATTTTCCCACAGCCACATATAGAAATAATGGTCGTGCAGGGACAGCAGGGTTGATGTTGAAGCTTACTGTGGCAAGATCTGCTGTTCATCTGAGAATCTGGATTCTGGATCAGATCCAAGACCATAGAAATCCACCCTGGAAGACATGAAACTGATATATGAAAGATATGAGATGATACCTCCTTATTTTAAAAATGTAGTGCAAAGCTCTTTGGGCATTTTAATATCAAGGAATAACCAAAGAAACTAGACAATTGTTCAGAATCCCCTTGATGCCATCTACAGCTAACATCCCCACTGCAATCTCTGAAGGCTTTGCAGCCACAAAGTGACAGAGTAGCTACCAATGACGTAATGGTTGCTCTGCTTAGTACTTCTCCTGCAGTTACAATGGGGAAGCGATAACTTACAGGCTTCATTGATCTTTCTGGATGAAATGTTGGAGACAGTTACAGCCGATATAAGCACTTTGGATAAGAGAGTGACAGGATATGAAAGAAGACCAGAAGCCTGCAAGAACGATCACAAGATGTAGAAGAAAAGACTCTAAAATATTCTGCTCATACAAATGCAAATGATCATGGGATTACTAATTCAGCACCTGCAGGACAAAAGAACTGTAAACTGGATGAATTAGCTGGTTTTAAATGATCTGAGTTTTTGCTGGGGTCTGTGAATGAAACCTTTTGTTTTCAAACACCATGAAAAGCAAAAGGAAAAGCAGCCCAGGAATGTAGATTTTCTTTTTTCTCCACGGATCTTGAACATATTCTGAGTGAAACCCATGTAGTAAAAGTGTTGGAAATGTGTTAAATCAGAAAGAGTCCAGAGGCAGGAATCACCAAACAAAATGCCATCAACAAATGTCCCTCACTTTCTTCTTTCCCCTGGTTTTTATATCTGGGCTGATGCCATGTGGTCTGGAATAGCCCTTTGGTCAGCCTGGATTAGCTGGTCTGGCCCATCCCTCAGCCTCCTGTGGTGGGTTTGGGGATAAAGTGGCTTATAAGAAGGCTCTCAGTATCTTTTTTTCATATCCCCAGGAATGCAGGAGAAAACTGCCAGTAAAAAAATAAAACCTAATTCTCCTGTTGGCACAGAAGACCTAGAAAATATAAATATTCTACATCCAGAACATAATGGCAAAGAAAAAAACCCTCTCCCAATAGCATTTTTTCACAATGTCATCAGTCAGTGGGTAGGAGAGGTGGAAATAAGTCATGATTTTTGTTATCTGGATTTCATAGTGTTGACAGGAGGAGTTAGAAATCTGTGTTTGGTCAGGACATTACGATCTAGTGGCCATGACTTTTAGTATAGACAGAGGTGGGGAGAAATAGAATGAACAAGGGAAGTATAGAGTCTGGCATCTGGGCAAGAACAGCTCCAGGTACCAGTATAGGATGGGAACTGACCTGTTGGAGAGCAGTGTAGCAGAAAGGGACCTGGAGGTCCTGGTGGCCAGCAGGATGGACAGGAGCCAGCAATGTGCCCTTGTGGCCAAAAAGGCCAATGACATCCTGGCGTGTATTAGAAACTGGGTTATGGCTACTAGATCGAGAGAGGTTCTCCTACCCTTCCACTCTGCCCTGGTGATACCACCTCTGGAATATTGTGTTCAGTTCTGGACCCCTCCATTCCAGAAGGACACAGAGCTGCTGGAGAGAGTCCAGCGCAGAGCTACAAGATGATGAAGTGAGTGGAACATCTCCCTGATGAGGACAGGCTGAGGAAGCTGGGTCTCTTGAGTTTGGGAAAAAGGAGAGGGAGAGGTGACCTCATTGATGTTTATAAATATGGAAAGGGTGGATATCAGGAGGATGGAGTCAGGCTCTGCTCAGTGTCACCCAATGATAGGACAAGGGGCAATGGGTGTAAGCTGGAACATAGGAGGTTCCACATCTATATGAGAGGGAACTTCTTCCCATCGAAGGTGACAGAACACTAGAACGGGCTGACCAGGGAGGTTGTGAAGTCTCCTTCTCCGGAGATGTTTAAAACCTGCATTGGGTGTGTTCCTGTGTGACTTGATCTAGGTGATCCTGCTCTGGCACGGGGTCTGAACTGGATGATCTTTCAAGGTCCCTTCCAATCCCTAACATTCTGTGATTCTGTGTTTCTGTGCAGAGTCATGATGCACAATATATCTGTTAGGTAAAGCAGTATCATTCCATTGGGGAAAATCTCAGTCCTTGAGACCAGAACATTTACAACAATCCCAAGGCAAGCCTGGAGCAGAAGTCTAAAGAAATGTCAGTTTTGGATTGTAGTCCCATGTCTTAAATACAAACCCAGCCTTAAAATATATGGTCTCAAGGTATTTAATCCCTGAGAATCACTGCTGTTTGATTTGCTAAACTGGACATATGAAGACAACTGAAAACTTTGTTAATGTTAGCAAAATGCTTTCAAATATGGGCTGTGACCATCCTGTTTAATTATAGTTGCGTATTTTGCTCACGTCTCCAGACTGTTGCATTTAATTTGATCAGACTGTGTTCAAACACAGCCTGCTACTCAATATTCTGTGTAAGCTCTTGGAAACCCCATTCCTAACTGTTGCTCTTCCCATTTAAGTACATCACACCTACATAGAGATAGTTGCCTTGAAGAAGATACACTGGTTAATGGTCAAATAGTAAATATTCATAAACAGAGTGGGTTGGAGCTGAATAATCTAGAAACCTCTTGAGTCAAGACTAAGCAAAAGAATAATTATGATAATTTTTACTAATATTATAGACTTCTGGTTGGTTTACAGCTGGCTGTAAATTTGAGATATTGCAATAAAGAATGATCACTAGAACTTGCTCAAGGACCACCTTAAAAAATATTAATGAAATTACAGATTCCTTGTTGACTTGCCAACAATGTTTTGTAAAGCTAATTCTGCCCAGAAAAAAAAGCTACCAGATAGTAGTTTGAGAAGACCACAGACCTTTGGTGTTAAGCCATAGGGTAGGCTTCAGTCTCTTCATAATAGTCCTCAGCTGCTGCATTTGCTAGTGTTGCCTACAGAAGAGAAGTTGCTTGTTCTGCCAGTTTTCTAGGTTACCATTTCACTGATAGAGGTATCCATAGATTTCTGGGAATTTTCTTTATATTCATACTTTGCCCATGTCTGAGCTTGTGAACATCTTGCTTTTCTTTGATGTGAAATGTTGCCATCTTCATCCACATACCACCGCAGGGATTGGAAGGGACCTTGAAAGATCATCCAGTCTGATCCCCCTGACAGAGTAGGATCACCTGGATCAAGTCACAGATCAACTAGATCAACCCTTCGTTGATACTTGTGTATAATACCCTTAGACTGTAAATCCATCTTCTTGGGAAGACTTAGCAAGGTCTACAGGACTGGAGACAAATTGGGAAAAGGACTTCAGGCTCCAGAAAGGTCTGTAAAATTTAGTAGTGTTATGTGACCTTATCATTCCTGTTAGGAGTCCAGTCTTTCCTGGATATTTATGCCAGAATTACTATTGATTTCATAATGTATGGGACTGTCTCTGTGTGCAGGTGTCTGTTTGTAAGGTTATAGAACAAACAGCCTTGACTGACTCTCTATAACTACCTGACAGGAGGCTGTAGTCACGTAGGCAACTACCACCAGGACGAGAAGGTAGGGGCTGAAGCTGCCAGAGAAGAGTTAGGTTGGATGTTAGGAAGCCCTTCCTCACAGAAAGAGTGATCAGACCCTGGAATGGACTGCCTAGGGCAGTGGTGGAGTCCCCATCCCTGGAGGTGTTCAAGGACAGACTGGCTGTGGCCCTCAGTGCCCTGGTCTGGCTAATGTGGTGATGTGAGGTCCTAGGCTGGGCTGGATGAGTTCATAGGGCTTTTCCAGCCTCAATAAGTCTGTGATTCTGTTATTATAAAGAAATAAAAAATGTGCTACCATGAAAATGACTTTGTTTACAGGCAGTGTACAGGTTTTCCTTAGCTCTGCACACAATATTGTTGAGTAGATGTCAGCTTTGCTTCTATGCTCATTAATAAGGAGATTTTTGCAAGTAATGCAAATATGAATTTTATGGGAGAGTATAATGAGAGTTGAAGGAAAAGCTTTGCAGTGCGGCTGTGTGTGTGTATAAGTGTGTATCTCCTTAATTATCTCCAGCTCTTTTCAAACAGGCACTGAAAATGTGCATCCTTGCAGCAACGAGCATGCTGTGGCCTTTCTTCTGCACAAGATGATTTAAAATTTATTGGCTCAGTTTTAGAATTTCCTGCTGGGGATTGACTGTGTACCCGTGTCTGGGAATGTGTTTGGTAACTGTGAACATACTCGTCCCACATCCCTTCCTTGGTTGAATATGTGAGGGCTGTGAAACAGGGAGTATTGCTAGA
The DNA here is from genome assembly GCA_028565055.1 of Phoeniculus purpureus. Lineage (NCBI taxonomy): Eukaryota > Metazoa > Chordata > Aves > Bucerotiformes > Phoeniculidae > Phoeniculus > Phoeniculus purpureus. Next base: position 8,749 of record JAOXOE010029132.1, read on the forward strand.
GAGAGATGGACAGGTTTATGGAAAGGGGACAGCAGAAGACAGCAGCTGTGAAGGCTGCCTTGTAACTTTCTTCTGCTAGCACTATAAATCTAGCTGCCTTTTTCAAGGGTGACAAGTAATTCACAGTCCTTACAACAGACTAATTTCTACTGACTCAGGAGTTTCATTATAAAAGAGGATTTTACAAGAAAGCGTTACTGTGTCTTTGGATAACACGATCTGCTCCTAATCAGGATTTAGTGCTGCAAATAGATGAATGTTCCCGTATTCTTCTATATCCAAAAACACATTTCCCAGTTAATGAATCACAGAAGAAGTCATTCTGCCGGCTAATTTGCCAGGTAATAATTACCTTAATGTAAGCAATACAGAAAAAGCATAGTCACTTTAGTTAAACAGCAGTTGACTTGCACAAACCAATCCTGGCACCCAGGAAAGAGCCACTGTTCACATTTGAACTTGGACAGAGGATTTCTGTATAATGACACAGTTTAAACTGTGCAGATTAGATGGCAGAAGATTGTGTGTTGAAACTTGTTGAGAAGAAATAAAAATTCCAACTCTGAATTTACAGTTTGACCTTATTCAGACAATGATTACCAGTGAATTTCCCTATATAAAACAAAACATAACTGAAACACTTTAAATCTTCAAATAATCTGACCCATGACTCCAATTAGAAGGGCCAGCCAACAAAGCCTCTTAACACTCCCAAGGAAATCTCATTAGCTGACAGCACTCCCCTTTGAAAATCACAGGTAAAGCCCTTGTGCTCACCTCAGCTCTTCTGTGACAGACTGAGCATGAAGCATCTGAGGTTGGTACATTCTGACCTTGTAAGATGGAGACCATGCTAATGCCACTGAGTTAACAGAAATCTACAGACAAATTGATGAGAACCATGATAAGAGCATTGTGTTACCCCTGTGAGTAAGGGAACAACTACTTTTCCTTCATGAGCAGAACAAAAGAGTGCTTCATAGAATCACAGACTGGCTCAGGTTGGAAGGGACCTCAGAGCTCACCTACCCCAACCGCCTTGCCAGGGGAGCGATGCCTCTCAACCAGACTTGGTTGCTCAATGGCTCATCCAACCTGGCCTTAAACACCTCCAGGGAGGGGGCAGCCACTTCAGTCAGTTGATTCCGGAGTCTCTCCACCCTTGGACTTCAGAACTTCATCCTAAGATCTACTCTGAACCTCCTTTCCTTCAGTTTCAAAGCATTTCCCCGTGTCCTGTCATGGAACCCCTTGGTAAATGTCCCTCTCTAGCTTTCCCATAGGTTCCTTTCATGTACTGGAAGACAGCTATAAGGTCCCCCCAGAGCCTTCTCTTCCCTAGGCTGAACAACGCTAGTTTTTTCAGCCTGTCCTCACAGAGGGTGCTTAATGCATAACCTGCTCTGGGATGAACTGGCAACATCCCAAAAACCCCAGATTATTTTGGGTCAGATTCCCAGCTGTTCCACACCTGTGCTAGACCTATTCCTTGCAGTCTTATCTTCCCAAAGGAACAGCAGCAAAACCTTTAACTGCCATGCTCTGAGTTTTGATTACAAGCTCCAGCAAGGTCAAGCATGTCAGCAGAGGCTTTTCTGCAGTGTGCCTGGCTTGATACCTGGTGGCTTGCTAGTCAGGGAGGAGCTAAATGCCCAGTCAGACTCCAATTCATTCACTGTAATGCATTGGACATTATCTCCTGTGCCTCCTTGCAAACACACCGGTTGTTTCTTCACTGTCTGTTAATGCTGGCCTAGGATTCTTAGCCTAAGAAGAATACTTTGGCATCACAGCCAAGATGGCAGCGACACCTGTTCCTGTTGTTGCCCAACACATCGCTCCTGCTGACAACACAGGGGGTACAAAGGCCTCTTTTCTGGTGCATTTGTTAATCACTCCCCACTTACGCTCCAAGTTTCAGTGCACTGTGTCCTTCTCAAGTTGGAATTCACTTGAAAAACTTCAGAACAAACTTTACAGCTCTGTGCAAGAGCAAAGCCAGGAAAGACACTGAAGTGGACTGCTCGGGGCAGTGGTGGAGTCTCCGTACCTGGAGGTGTGTGATGCTGCTGTGGCAGGGAGATTGGACTAGATGATCTTTCGAGGTCCCTTCCAAATCCTGTGATGTTCTGTGATTCTGTGATGTCATGTATCTACTGAGTTTTAGTTTCACTGAGTGCTTCAAGTCAATGATAATGGTGAGAAAGGGCATTCGTTAAGTTGTTTTTGAGGCGTAATTCCTCCCCTGTACAGGGCACTGGTGGCATCTCACCTTGAGTACGGGCCACTCACTTCAAGAAAAGAGATTGCGGGGCAGGAAGGGGTCCAAAGGAGCAATGAGGCTAGGGAAGGGATTGGAGGGAAAGTCTGATGAGGAGAGGCTGAGGGAGCTGGGGGTGTTTAGCCTGGAGAAGAGGAGACTTGGCAGGGGGATCTCCTCCCTGTCTATAGCTGCCTGAAGAGAGATTGCAATCAGGTGGGGGTCAGGCTCTTCTCCCAGGCAACCAGCACCAGGATGAGTGGGCAGGGCTGAAGATGCCAGAGGAGGGTTTGGTTGGATGTTAGGAAGCCCTTCCTCATGGAAAGTGTGATCAGACCCTGGAATGGACTGCCCAGGGCAGTGGTGGAGTCCCCATCCCTGGAGGTGTTGAAGGCCAGACTGGCTGTGGCCCTCAGTGCACTGGCCAGGTTGATGTGGTGACGTTAGGTCCTGTTCTGAGCTCAGAGGGCTTTGCCAGCCTCAGTAATTCTGGGATTCTGTGTGATACTGTGATTCTGCTTTTTGCAGACGTGTTGTTGAAATGTAATTCACTTTCTCGGGCAGTGATACCTGTCTGTGTTTCTTCCTGTACAGACACTTGCATGCCCATGGCATGTCCTTGTTCCGTCCGAAGGCAATGACAGAAGTCCTGTCTGGGTTCACTAGAGCAGGAAGTGCTCTTCCATCTGAAATTTCTGTTCCAAATCTGCTCTAACTCGTTCTACATGAGAAAAGTTACGATGCTCACAACATCTACAATAATTCCACTTTCTTCTTCCTACTTGAATTTATGCATGCAATTCTCTCTAATTCCCGATAGAACCTCAGTAGGCAAACTCATTGATATTTCCCTCTACAGGGATCTTACTAGTTTGGAGTTCATAAAATTTATGAGAAACACAGTCTGTTTCAAATCATGTCCTTATTGAAATTAATAGTCTTTTCTCGGTGACACAGCCCAGTTGCTCAATTTCATTCACTACATCTGGAGTGAATCATTAGCCCATGTGATTTTTTTATTAACCTTAATAGCAATATCCTCCTCTATCATTGCTTTGTGGGATTTGGATTCTTTTGTGGCTGCTCCTGCCTAGAATTATTGTTTCGCACACTGCAGTTCAGACATCTGTAAAGAAATGCAGCAGCACTGGAACCGGCTGCCCAGGGCAGTTGTGGAGTCTCCTTCACTGGAGACGTTTAAGACCTGCCTGGGTATGTTCCTGTGTGACTTGGTCTAGGTGATCCTGCTGTGGCAGGGGCATTGGACTAGATGATCTTCCGAGGTCCCTTCCAATCCCTAATGATTCTGTGGTTCTGTGATGTCCTTCATGTGGTGGCAAATGCTGGCTGATTATTTAATCTTTATTTTTCTATTGATTTCTCTAATTTTGATGACTGGCTGTACCTGCTTCTTTGTATATTTATTTTTACTAAATACATCTTACAAGGGTTATTTCTTGTGCACCTTACATTTGGACTCCCAACAACAGCACATTCCGTGGACTTGCTTTCTTTTATATTGCTGCTTGCAAAGAAATAGGTTGAGCTAGGTGCAGTTTACCAAACATATAGGAAGAATTAACAGGAGCCAGCATGGTGCCCAGGTGGCCTGGAAGGCATCTTGACTTGTATCAAGAATGGTGTGGCCAGCTGGACTAGGGATATAATTGTACCCCTGTACCAGACACTGGTGAGGCCTCACCTGGAGTACTGGGGGCAGTGCTGGGTGACTCATTGCAAGAGATTGAGGTGCTGGAGTGGATCCAGAGGAGCAGTGAGGCTGGGGAAGGGACTGGAGGGAAAGTCTGATTAGGAGAGGCTGAGGGAGCTGGTGGTGTTTAGCCTGAAGAAGAGGAGACTCAGGGGGGACCTTCTCCCTCCCTATAACTCCCTGAAGGGAGGTTGTAGTCAGGTGGGGGGTCAGGCTCTTCTCCCAAGCAACCAGTGCCAGGATGAGTGGGCAGGGCTGAAGATGCCTGGGGAGGGTTAGGTTGGATGTTAGGAAGCCCTTCCTTCTGTGATGTGAAGATGCACTGCTCTTCCTCTGTCGCTTACTTTTCCTGTCTATATATGCATCTACCTTGAAAAGCAGATTTCACTTACGTTTCCCAACCGGCATTTTGTTAACCTTCACAAGATAAAGAATGGTAACAAATAAATGAAAGCTGTAAGTTATCTATTCAGTGCTGTAGTTCACTGCTGATTGAATCTTCCTACAATACTGACAGCAGCTTGCTAATGCTGATCTCATTATAGGTAAGGGTGAAATATTTAATGGCAAGTATAATTTCTTTGGAAAACATCGCACTTTGCGACTAATGTGATTATACCAGGAGGCATAACAGATGAGATTAGGGCAATAAATGACCTAGCTTTAATAACGTCATCAAAAATTGTAATTGCAAAATTAGCCACTACATTATACATGTTCATTGGAATAATATTCCAGTCACTCATCTTTTGCAGCACTTCATGAAGTAAGCAATTATTTTTTCCAGTGCACCAATATCAGTGCAATTAATATTAATAATCGTCTTGCTGTGCAAGCCTGAGGAATGTGCATTTAGACAGAGAAAAAAATGCCTTCAACCATAACAGGAGAACATGCATTTGTAAGATGTTGGTTGCTAGCATTCTGAATCTGGGTACTGAGCATGCCTAGAAAGATTGAGAGGTCAGGTTTGAAATGAGACCTCAGAATAACTGCAATCTCCTCTGCTATTTCTAATATGTCCCAGATTTCTTTATTTCAAGATAGATTATGTGAATACATGTCTATCCATCCATCTGTCTGTCCAGCCTTCCATCCATCCGTCTGTCCATCCATCCATTCCTGCCGATCTATCTCACAGTGTTTTAGCAAACTTGTGTCAGCAACTCCCCACCCCAAAAAAGAAAAGCCCAGCAATGAGACTAAATGCAAATTGAAAGTTGATAAAAATCTATGTGTGAGAGGGGGGGTTTCAATCCTGTAAGGACTGTATTTTTTAGCAGGATGAAAAACATATCTGGTTCTTTTGTTCCCTGAACTGCATTAGCTATTGTCAGAATGAATAAGAAAAACATGTTTCCCCTGTGAAGACAAATTCCTCAGGTGCAATAGTGGTTTTCCTTCTTGTTCCTTGGCATTTTCTGTCACAGAAATGGGCAAACCTGCTGGACTCAGCTACAAAACCAGTGCATGTTGTTTCTCCAGACCTAAAGGTGTTTAGACTGAGGTGTTTATTATAATGCAGAGAAGTATTTCTCAGGAATGTTTTGTATTCCTTTTCATTTTCGTGTTTCATGTTTATCTTCACTTGCAGCTTGTATATTTTCTTGTAAATGCCTCTGAATAGAAAATTCTTTAACATGTGTAAACTGTGCCTGATACGTTGCAAACCTTTCCTCTAGGTAGTCCTGCAGGATAAACAACACCAGCACTGTGAAATCTCTGATAAAAATCGGCTCAACAAAACATGCTGGGTCTGAAAACCGGGAAACTTTCAAAGATTTATTAATATTCTAATAAAAGCCCCATATTGGCTGATAAGAAAATAGTTGTGTGCAAACATTGTCTTTCACTGCAGTCTCTCTGACTCATTTTACGAGATACTAAGGGTGTAGTACAGAATCACAGAATCACAGAACATTAGGGATTGGAAGAGACCTTGAAAGATCATCTAGTTCAATCCCCCTGCCACAGAAGGATCACCTGGACCAAGGCACACAGGAACACATCCAGGTGGATTTTAAATGTCTCCAGAGGAGACTCCACAACCCCCCTGGGCACCCCATTCCAGTGCTCTGTCACACTGTGAGGAAGTTCCTTCTCATATTGATGTGGAACCTCCTATGTTGCAGCTCACACCTATTGCCCCTTGTCCTATCATTAGATGACACTGAGCAGAGCCTGGCTCCATCCTCCTGACACTCACCCTTCACATATT
>JAOXOE010029133.1:0-14935 GCA_028565055.1 Phoeniculus purpureus
CTCTGCTCACAGGTCAGTAGTGACAGAAGCAGAGGGAAGGGCTTCCAGCTCCACCAGGGGAGGGTCAGACTGGCCATTGGGAAGAGATTCTTCCTGGAGAGAGTGGTCAGGGACTGGGATGGGCTGCTCAGGGTGGGGATTGAGTCCCCATCCCTGGATGAGTTTAAGAGCCGCTCAGATGTTCTGTTGGGGGTCTGGTTTAGGGGTGACCTTGTAGAGTAGAGTTGATGGTTGGACTCTATGATCTTGAAGGTCTCTTCCAACCTGAATGATTCTGTGGCCTTTAGTTCCTTACAATATTATCAGTTAGTTAATGGGCGCTTTAGGACTTTCCCTGCAAGCGAAAGCAGAGCATCCTCTCCTTTTCTGTTTCCTTCCTCGAAACCCCCTCACCTGAGCTTGCAAAGGAAACCAGAACGTTCTAACTTTAATTTCCTCTTCAGAGAAACTCAGAGCTTGTGCAAACCTTCTGAAAAGGCGTTTTCAAGAGAACACTGACCTGTGGAAGCTTCACCCAGCTTACAAAGATTGATGAGAAGGCGTCTTGTCACGGGAAGACACACGGGGCTGTGTCTGCACAGAGGAGCACGAGGCAGAGCTAACGGTCTCATGAAGATTTGACGTTGCCTTTCCAGAATCCAGATGTGCTGGGACTTTTTTCTGCACCTCAAAGTGCAGCTTGGGAAACACAAGAGGTCTCTGGAAATTCCCACATGGAAAGAGTGACTTCCGTTGGTTATAGAAAGAAGGGGACTGAAAAAACGGATGAGAGGGCTGGGCCTGAAGCTGTCAAGGGCAGGTGTCAGGAGGATGGAGCCAGGCTCTGCTCAGGGGCACCCAGTGACAGGACAAGGGGCAGCGGGTGTGAGCTGGAACACTGGAGGTTCCACGTCAGTGGGAGAAGGACCTTCTTTGTGTGAGGGTGCCAGAGCCCTGGCAGGGGCTGCCCAGGAGGATTGCGGAGTCTCCTTCACTGGAGACATTTCAAACCCACCTGGCCATGTTCCTGTGCAACTGGATCAAGGTCCCTTCCCATCCCTACTGTTCTGCGATTCCATGACTTCAGATCTCTGCAGGCAGCACCTTACTCTTCTTTAGAAACAGGACTTGTGGGCTTGTAGTTCTCCATATGGCAGCAGCCTGCACAGACATCCTGTTGCTGCTCTAAGAGTCTACACAGCACAGGGTACCCCCACTCGACTTCTACCAACAGGGCAGACTCCCACTGCGAGGCTCCTTCCACTATGACAACAGAAACATTGATCCTTACTCAAGAGGAAATCTCCGGCTGCAATCGAGTGAGCGGTGGCACCGTCTCTCGAGATGGATGAATGAGAGTGAGAGAACAGAACCATGACTGGACTGGCTTTCTCAAGCCAAGGTCCCAATCAGTGTTTTCCCATTTCCCACTACAAAGAGCAGGGTGCTGTTGGGTTCGAGACCATCACAGACAACAACTTGCTTTTCTTATTCATTTTATCACTTGGAAAAGGTTGGACTTGATGATCTTGAAGGTCTCTCCAGCCAAAACTGTTCTATGATACTAAGATTCCTGCACAAAGACCCAAACCCATCCCCATGCACCCCAAACACGTGAGTGCTGACCAGAGCTAAGCTGATCCCTTATGGCTCAGCCAGGACCACACAGAGACTACTGTCAGCCCAAGGTACAGACAGAGACAACGTACGATTAGAGTTCTCAAGCTAATTTCCAGTACGAGTTCCAAGGTAAATTAAATTGCCATCTCCCTTTTTTTTATCTCCCCTTAAAAACCAGTCACCTGAAGTCGAAAACAAATCATTAGCAACCGCAACAGTTAATCCAATTAAAGGTTCCTTTCCCAGTGTCTAAGTCGCCTCCCGTTCTGAAGCCTTTTAATTAACACTGAGCCAGGGCTTTGTTTACCCTTCTGGATTAGAGCCTCCAGCACGAGGCTGGGCTGCCTCCGGCACTGGAAGTGAGGAAGACGTTGCCGTCCTTGATGCAGGCATCATGCTTGTTCCTCATTCTCAGGACTTAAGGTCCTTCAGAGTCAGCTCGCACTCAGGTGGAGCAGCACTACAGCTCATCGCTAGGTGGAATGCCGGAAAGATAACTTCGCTCATTACCACCTATCGCCGTGTTCAGCATTGTTCCTCTTCCTTTCTGTGTGACCCTGTGGAGGGTGAAAGATGTTTTCCCTTCTTCTAATCCTCTTATTTCTGTAATCTTTCCCTACTTAAAATTGAGAAGAACCGGAATGTGCTGAGTTTTGATTAGATTTGCTTCTGCTGATTTAATCACGGAACACGAGGGATTGGAAGGGACCTTGAAAGATCACCCAGTCCCATCCCTCTGCCACAGCAGGATCCCCTAGATCCAGTCATTAGGGATTAGAAGGCACCTCAAAAGATCATCCAGTCCAATCTGCCCACCACAGCAGGATCCCTTAGATCCAGTTGCACAGGAACATGGCCATGTGGGTTTGAAACATCTCCAAAGAAGGAGACTCCACAACCCCCCTGGGCAGCCCCTGCCAGGGCTCTGGCACTCTCACTGGGAAGAAGGTCCTTCTCCCACTGATGTGGAACCTCCTCTGCTCCAGCTCACACCCTTCATCATCGTTCTGTAAAGACAGGTTTGACTAACCTCAACTGGTAAGAGGAACAGAACAGCACTCTGCCTCTGCGTACAGCAAGAGACTGCACCGTAATAAAAGGCCTCCTAGTGGAAGTCGCGTTGCAGAGCAGAACCTGACTCCATCAAAGACATTCTCCACGCTCCTATGCCTCATGTTAGCCCCTGTCTCCTAGAGCCAGGCAGAGACCTGCCAAGCCTATCGCACACAAGCACGCACAGTAGGAAGGAATTCCAAGGAGATCAGAAATGACCTTGCTGTCATTTAAAAGCTGGTGGCTAAAGCAATTGGCCCGATTTAGATTCTGGCCTGGACTACCAACATTATCCTTGTAGAATCATCCTGCTGTGGCGGGGGGACTGGGCTGGACGATCTTTCGAGGTCCCTTGCAATCCCGCATGTGCTGTGATTGTGTGTAATTAAGTCCTCCTCTGGCAGGAAACAGTTCCCAGTAACTTTCCTTAGAGACAGATGTTGTCACGCTAGTCCTTCCGTAAAGTCAAACTGGTAGCTGTCATTTAGACTCTAATTGTTTCAAAGGCTTCGACGTTCATGGATGTGTTTTATGTGAGCAGGCAAAATCTATTATTTATTAGCACAAAGACGACTCTGTCTAGAGAGAAGAAGGTTAAAGCACAAACCAGACAACAAAAAAGAGAAATAGTTAAATCACAACCACAGACAACATGAATATTGATGAGAAAAACATTCTGCCACAAGGTGATAATTTCCTCTGATTTAATTAGAGGCTGCAGAAGAAAAGAGCAATAGAATCACAGAACATCAGGGACTGGAAGGGACCTGGAAAGATCACCCAGTCCAACCCCCCTGACACAGCAGGATCCCCCAGATCCACTCACACAGCAATGTGGCCAGGTGGGTTTGAAATGTCTCCACAGGAGACTCCACAATCCCCTGGGCAGCCCCTGCCAGGGCTCTGGCACCCTCACACAAAGAAGGTCCTTCTCACACTGATGTGGAACCTCCTGTGTTCCAGCTCACACCCGCTGCCCCTTGTCCCGTCACTGGGTGCCCCTGAGCAGAGCCTGGCTCCATCCTCCTGACACCCACCCTTCACATACTGATCAACGTCCATGAGGTCAACCCTCAGGCTCCTTTTTTCCCAGCTCCAGAGCCCCAGCTCCCTCAGCCTGTCCTCAGCAGGGAGATGCTCCCCTCCATCATCTCTGTGGCTCACCTAAGTTTGAAAACTGTGGCTGTGGGCAGTGATGCCGACTGTACAACTGCCCTCTTTTACAGTGGAACACTGAAATACAGCTCTAATAAGTGAGGATAATGTCATGTGGAATAAACAGCCTCTGGGTTGTTTCTTCTTGGTTTGTTAATTAAAGCCAGCAAGGTTTGCTTGGTTTAAGATCTTTATAAGCTGAGAGCTGTGGAGTGCCAGTTGTGTGCAGAGCTGTTCTCTTGCTGCTTGAACAGGAACAAGAGCACAGCCAACTCCCTGGCCAGGTGGGTAAGGCAGAGCAGCTAACAGGGATGCTGTGATTACTGTTCGCGGGGTGCCTTGGCTGCCGGAGCTGAAACAGCTTTCATAAACTCTGAATTGTGGACTGGATGATCTTTCGGAGTCCCTTCCGATCCCTAATATTCTGTGTAAAACCACACAAAAACTACTACGTGCTTGCCCTGCTTCAGACACACAGAACTGATTCGAGCACCAGCCACAACTTGCTGATGAAACAACAGGACCCACCAGAGCCTTGGATGACTGCGGTGAGGGGGCCTCTGATTCATCTCCCATCTATTTGTTGCAATATTGCACCAGCCAGGTGCAGGCAAAGAAGAGACTCAGCTGCCCTTTTGCCAACATCCCAGCAGTGATGGCTGTAAAAACCTCTTCGGCTAAGGTCAGTCACAACTGCTTCAGGTAACCTAGTCTCCATATTTTGTCCCATCACCGTGTACTGCCATCAGACCCTTATTGTTCCTTCTTCCTTCTTCAATACTACCACCACCAGTGGCTAATGTAACAGCAGTCTCTTCACGGCTTTGCTCCGTAGCTGTGATGTGGCACCTGGAAAGCCCGTGCCAGTGGTCAGGCAACAGCAGGCATGTGCTGCACACACGAGATAGGGCTGTGCTCTGCTCACACACAGCTCTGCTCAGATAAAGGTGTTTCAGGATCAAAAAAGTAGCTGTTCTGGCTCTGATCTGTCAGGAGAGAACAGTAAGCCTACAGGAGGCCTGGCATTAAGTCTGAGGCACGTGGTATGTTGTTAAGGGAATAACTAATTCAGGGTGCTGAAGGACGCGTGGTTTGTTCTGGGTGCCGAAGGCTGGTTGCCTGTTTTCGTGTTACAGTACTCATTTCTTAAAGTCTTTAAAAGTGAAAGGCTCATGGGATCCTTATTTTCCCAAAGTGGCTGCCTTTGGCACGAGGAAGGGACACTTGTGTTTTCTCACAGAGGCCTGTGTGTTCACAGACTCTCTGTGGTTGGAAGAGACCTTTAAGATCAAGTCCACCAAGGTGACCCAGCGATGCCAGGTCACCACTAACCCATAGCCCTAAGCACTGTGTCTGTATGTTCTTTAGATGCCTCCAGGGTTGGTGGCTCCACCACTGGCCTAGGCAGCCTGTTCCACTTTCTGACGACCCTTCCAGTGAAGACCTTCTTCCTAATGTCCAGCCTAAACCTCCCTTAGTGCCATTTGCAGCTGTTTCTTCTAGTCCTGTGGCTCCTGCTGAGTGAGTTGTCTTTAGATAGAAGGCTCCGTGCTCTAATGAAACTTGTTTAGTGAAACTGTGTGTTAGGATAAGGTACTGAGATAAAACCCACGTGCCAGGTTCTGCTAAACCTTTCCATGCAGAAAGGCCTGAGCGTGTCCCTGCCTGCTTGGCTCCTTGTTAGCCAGCTTGGGGTCTCTTCTTAGGACCCGCTGAAAGGGGCACAGTGCTTGTCTGTGCAGATAAAGCTGTGGGGAATTAGTAGTCAAAGCCTTCTCGCTGTTATCTTTAGCTGTGTTTTGGTGCGGAAGAGGCTGGGTCGGTGACTTTGTGACCGATTGGCATCGGTAGCACAAATCCCTCCCTGATGGAAGAGGAGGAAAACAGTCCCTCGTCTGCCGAGAGCAAACAGCAATTAGAGCAACAGTTAATCATTGTCTATTTATAGACCAGAAGGAGCTGTGTTTCCATCTAATTTGACTTCCTGTGCATCCAGGCTGCATGTTTGCCTTTAGACTTTGTAGGGGGAAGTGCTGTGGATTTCATTTGGTTGCCTTTCGAATGAAAAGAAGAAAGGAGAGCCCTGAAATCTGAAAGCTACGAGGAGTCCACTGGCTTTCCTAGTAAACTGGTTTAGCTGGTCTGTGCTCTCCACCACAAGAAATGGCCTCAGGATTCAGAGTTAGGGACCTGGACGTCTGTACCCAGCTCTGCGACTGTTCTGGCTTTGTCAGTGGGCTGGGAAACAAGGGCATTGTCAGAGCTTGTGTCCACATGTTTGTAGGCAGCAGGTGAGGCACCTGCCAGCCTCCTGTTCGAGATGCTGCACTGATGGAGCTGCTTGGGGTTCCCACTTAACAGTTTGCTTTATTTTCTCTTCTCCGTCTGTAGATCTTTCTGTAGTGCTCCCTTGGGCTCCAGACAGCACCCTCTCACCTTTCCTGAACAGGACTGCCTCTAACAGTTGTGCTCTGCATGTTGTTTCCTCAAGTCAGCCTGGAGCCCCTTTTTTATTCCCTTGGGGATTATATTGCTGCTTCTAGCCCCACCAGCAGTGCTGCCAGCTCTTGTCGAAGCAGTGACCAAGGACAGGTCTGTGACCTTTCCACGCAGAGCCTTCCATCCTGGAGGTATGATCGATGTTTCTGCTTCCTACAAGTATAGTTAGGCTGCCAGATGACTGCCTCTGTGTTCTGTAGCTGCAGCCCGTCCTTTCTGCTCTGTGCTGTCCTGCCCATCTTCATGACAGTGGTTGGCTTTGCCAGGAAGGAGCTCTAGAATCACTGTGTTTAAGGGAGACTTTTCATGTGCGACTGGATCTAGGGGACCCTGCTGTGGCGGGGAATGGGACTGGGTGGTCTTTGGAGGTCCCTTCCAATCTCTCATGTTCTCTGATTCTGTGATAATCTCACTGCTCCTCTTGTCCCACGCCTGTGCTTGCAAACAGGGAGTTCTGCTAGCTCAGGGACGGGGAATATCCGTAATGTGCATTCCTTGCTCTGCCAGCTTTGTCTCTTGCAACATGAATTTGCTGGTGTTGATGCATGTGGGAACAGGTGCCATGGTTTCTGCAAGGGGAGTTGCATCACTGTGATACGAACTTGCATCACAATTAGGAAGATTAATTAAGCTGAAGATACATGTCCTTTTAATGTTGTAATTAAGATGTCCAATTACAAAATTAAGATGTGTAATTATGTGGGGAGGAAGCAAAAAAACCTCCATGGCTTGTGGAAGCTGTTCCTACAGTGCACCTGTTGGTGCCAACTTCCCTCTTCCTGGCTGGAGCAGGGATGTTAAAGGTGTTGAACTGGCCCTGAGTTCCTCTGTGCCCCCCAGAGTCTGTGTGAATAACAGGGGGAAAGACAAAGCTGGTTCTCAAGAAAGGCAGGGTACCAGAGGTCCTAAGAAGCAACAGGAAGGATTGACCCATGGTTAGGGCGGTGGAGTTGAGACATGAGAGCTGAGCTTAGCTATCAGCTCTGACCCAGGCTTCCTGCGCACATTGTGTGTGGCCTCGCGTAAGCCCCAGACCTCAGATCTGTGGACGCTTCCTGCTGGTGAGGAGACCCCACTTGGTGCTCATACGGGGTGGAGGTGTTGCTCTAAGGATGCTGAAGTGAGCTGGGAAAAAAAGGAGCCTGAGGAGTGACCCCATGAATGTTGATCAATACAGCAGGGGCTGCCCGGGGGGGTTGTGGAGTCTCCTCCTCTGGAGAAGTTTCAAAAGCTTCTGGTCCTGTTCCTGTGCTACTGGGTCTAGGGCACCCTGCTGTGGCAGGGGGATGGAACTGGCTGTGAGGTTCCTTCCAATCCCTAATGTTCTGAGATTCTGTGAGGCATCAGGCTCTGCTGCTGTTGACGTCCATCATTGTGTTTGAAGGTGTTGAGCCAACAACACAGGGCTAAGCCTGAGGATTTATGGCTCCTGCTTATTCACTCTCTGTTTGGAAAAGTCACCGCCCAGTGTGAAGGGGCTGCGCTCTGAGAGAGGTGATGAAATATTGTCACTGGCCTGCTGTACAGACCATCTGTCTCTCGCAGGGCTACTCCGGAGCGTGCTGAAGCCTGGTGCTGTTCTGTGCAGGCTTCTTCACTTAATTGGCCTTGATTCACTGCTCATTTATTTATTCTGTTTCTAAATCAAAGCAGCTCCTGAACTGTGAGCGCTCTGGGACACCCTCCGGTCCCTGGAGCCTGTCGGTGCTCTGAAGATAAGAGACACTGAAAAAATTGTTCAGCAGAGCAGAATGGAGTGGATAAAAGAATTACTGTGAGCAGAGAGACGAGGTAGACACTGAACACTGGGTGTTAATGTGGCCTTTCCCGCACAGTACTGCTGGTGCATCAGCAAACGTGGCAATGAAATAGTAGTCCTATGGCCATCTAGGTTCTGCAGCTGGAAAACATCTGCCCCTGTGGAGGCAGATGGTGCGAGTGCGTGCAGTGTCTGTCGTCTTCTTGTGCAATTATGTCAGAATTAAAAGGCTGGGAGTGCATGCAAGTGATTAAGGAGAGCTGGTGGTACGTGGAAGTTCTCGTTACCTCTGGAGCAGTCCCACAAATTCATATTTCAAAACACAGGTTTGTGCAGCTTGAAAATGAAACTGCCTCATCCCAGCCTGGCTGAAGTCTCTTTGAAGCTCGCCTCTGGAATGTGCTGAAATGATAACCTGGCTGTTCTGTCCCTTTTTTCAGAGGAATAGAATCACAGAATCATTCAGGTTGGCAAAGAGCCTTGGGATCATAGAGTCCAACCGTCAACCCTACTGTACAGGTTCACCCCTAAACAGTCATGATTCACAGCACTGCAGAATCTCCTTGCTTGGAAGTGACCGTTAAGATGGTGGAGTTCAGCCTTTGACCCAGTGCTGCCAGGTCACCACTAAACCATGCCCCTAAACACCAAGTCCACACATCGTCTAATACCTCCGGGGGTAGTGCTCCTCCTCTTCCCTGGGCTGCCTGTTCCAGTGCCTTACAATCATTACTCTTTGCCTGGAATTCTGCTGAACCAGGGGCGTTTTCTTCCAGCAGAAACCTCCGTTTCCCCCAGGATGACTGCGAGGGAACAGAAAAGGGCTGTTTGGTAACCCCTGCTGACCAGGGTTAGAACAGGTTATACGAGAGATTAATTTTCCTCACTCTTCTGCTGTATCGGTGTTCTCCAGAGCCTCCCTGTCTGATGAAGATGGACAGCCGCTGTGATCTTGCATTCTGTTCAGTTTTTGAGTGAGTGGACTTTGGAGAGGGCACCCCCACACTGAGATGGTTGTACCCATGTAGGAGTGAGCACTACGACTGCAGTCCTCACCCACTGGCAAGACCTGGGCACTGCATCCTTCTCTATCAGGACAGAACCCTCACCCACTGGCAAGACCTATCAGGACAGAACCCGCACCCACTGACAGGACCTGGATGCTGCATCCTTCTCTGTCAGAACAGAACCCTCACCCACTGGCAGGACCTGGGTGCTGCATCCTTCTCTATCAGGACAGGACTAGATAATGATTTTCTACCTTAAATAGCCTGAGCAGCAGACTAAAGGCTTAGATGACGGCAGCCCTCCAGTGCCCCTGCTGCAGAGTTCACCCAGAGAAAGCTGAGAGCAGGAAGTCTCAGTCTGTAGGCAGCCCCGGGATGCTATCGCTGTTCTGGGCAGCCTGCTGTCTAGGCAGAGCTCCCAGGAGTGCCTTGCTGCTTTATAGGAGCCTTCACGGAAATGCTGGGGAGGCTACATTGCTTCATGCATTATTGCTACTCTGTGAGCAGTGTACGTCCCGGTGTCCACTGGTGTTTGGGATGGTGTACACGTAGGTAGAGGCAACGAGGTGATGACGATTCGTGACGATTCTCTCTTCTTTGGCTGAATGGTTTCTGTTATCTCAGCAAAATGCTTTGATTTTCCCACTTTGCCTTCCTAGCTCTCATCAATGAGATTAAGTAACATAACTTGTTAATCCGGGAGTGTCCTAGTTTATAGCTTTCAGATATGATGGGGTTGTGCAGCACTTGAATGCAGAAGGAATGTCTTGTGAGAGATGAGACTTTCCACTGGTGCTAAGGCAGGCTGGGCACTGTTCTGTTGAGCCCAACAGCTGCTCCAGATGAATGCATCTGACCATCTGCAAGGCACCCCTGCCTGTTTGCCCTCTTCCAGCTTCTAGCCCACTTCCCAGCCGCAGGGCCCAGCCAGTGTTTGCCCAGTGTGCTCCTTGCAGAGCTCAGTGAGTTTCCTGGCCAAGGGTGTGTGCCAACTAGCCAAATCTCCTAAATTGTCAGCCTGTTTGAGTTCTCAGCTACTGCTGGCTGGACAGGTAGAGTGCTGTGCCGAGGAGCTGTCGGGTTGGTGTGTTGCTGCTGCTCACTGTGTGCCAGGAAGGACCATTCTTCTTTCTGAAAGCAGCCTCCAAGACCCTCCTTCCTCTCTCGCCCCCACCCCAAAATGGTGAAAAAAGCTCTTCATGTTGGAGGCTGCAGAAGTGGTCCAGGTCAGGGTTCAGTGTGCAGTGTGAGGGTCTTGCACGCACGCAGCCACATCGGTCTTCAGCACTTGCAGGCTCTGTTCTTTCCTGCAAGCCTGCACCTATTCCAGCAACACCAGAGACACTGACGCCCGAGGGTAGAGCTAGATGTGGCTGCTAATCAGATTTCTTCCTTTTCCCTGCGGCCCCTACCTTCCTGTGTTAGATGCTGGTGTGTAGCTTGACCAGGGTGCTTCTGTTTCCCACCTCATTGTAACCAGCGTTTCCTGACCTTTTTGAAAACCTCCTTAAAATGTAACAAAATAAAAAGCATCAGAGAGAACCTTGTTAGGATGGGAACAAAGAAAGTGAATCCTCAGCTGTGCAGAGCTGCCAGTGACGTTCAGAAGCTGACAAAGATGAGCTGCTCATCCAAGCATCAATATTCCTCCCCGTCCGTGTGTTGCGTCCTCGTGCACCTGGGTGCACCGTAGTCATTTGTCTTACTTCTCTGCACACGTGTGGCGCTCACATCCATCCTTTACTCCGTGCAGCGCGAGGTTCTTCGGCAGTCGCTTTTCGCTTTGCAGTCCATGAAGCCAGGGAGTTTACGGGTGATCTGGGCTATGGTGAAATGAGCAGTTACCTGTAGCCCAGCCGGCTGCTGTGTGACCTGCTGTGAGCGGCACCCAGGATAAACTGACGCAGAACTGATGGGCTTCCACTGAGAGAGAGAGTGTCTCACCTTTCCCACTGTTTGCATCCTGACGATGAGGGCTTTGCTATGACTTGTGCACGCTGCAGGAGGATTTCAAACAGCAGCAAAACAATCCTCTCTTTGGGGAAGAAAAGGCCTTGTGCGGGCTGTTTGTTGTTTTGAAGGGAAAAACATTCTTTCCCCTAAGACAATCAGCTGTTTCAGGAAGCAAATCTCATGTTGTTAAAAGCAGATGAGTAGCCCCAAAGTCAATCGCATGTGTTAGATGTGTAATAAGTGTCTGCTGCGGTGCCTTCCTTCTAGCAGAGAAGGACCTGGGGGTTCTCACTGACAGGCGGCTGAACAGGAGCCAGCAGGGTGCCCAGGTGGCCATGAAGGCCAATGGCATCCTGGCCTGGATCAGAGACTGTGTGTCCCGCAGGAGCAGGGAGGTGACTGTCCCCCCGTACTCAGCAGTGTGAGGCTGCATCTTGAGTGCTGGGCACCTCAGAACAAGGGAGACATCGAGGTGCTGGAGCAAGGGCAGAGGAGGGCATCACCCAGAGGACGACCGGTGAAAGCAGTGGGTAGTCCAACCCCACACTATGTGCAGTTCGCAGAGGGGTTTTATGTGCTGAATTCCATGTGCTCCCCAGGACTAAACTGTGTCACTGCAGCTGGGGTTCAAAGCTGAAGGACTGCTTGTTAATTCAAAGGTGAAGGATTGGAGCTGAGTTCCAAGTTCAGTTTCGTCTCAAAGAAATGTGGTTGCCTGTGCTCCAGCTGCCCCAGCTGTGTTGCTCTGAGCTAAGGTGTTAATATGGACCCAGCCTTTATTAATCCTAATGCTCTTTTGCCCAGGTCCTGCTGGTGATAGAGTTCAATAGATTTGTGTCATTGGCTGATCAGAGCTGCTGCTGCTAGCTCCTGCTCTTTCAGGTTTCGCCAATGGAGCTGCACAGATTCAAACCCATGGTTTGTGTTAAGAAAGGGGGAAGGGAGAGCAAAACCACTTTGGGGTTGGGCTTTTCTCTCTGCTCTTTTCCTGGGGCTGTCCCTGCCATCATTTAACCCAAAACGAGGGCTGCAGGAAGCTTTTCTGTCCAAAGGGTTTGCTTTCCTGTGTTGTTTTATGTTTGTTTAATTTGCTGAGTGGCAGCTGTAAAGTCACCTAATCAGCACATCTGGCCTGAATACAGGCTTGATGTGAACACACAGCCCAGGCCTCGGCTCATGAACGACTGAGACTAGTTTCAATTCTTGTTCTGCGACCTGCTGAGGTAGCAGTGATGGAAGGAAAATACAACAATAGTCTGAAGAAGGGGCTGTGCCACAGCAAACCCCAAATGCCTCTTGGATCTCCCCTGTAACCTCATGTAGCTTTGCAGAGTCACTTCTGACTTCAGGACTGTCTGTGGGCAGAGGAACAGTTCTCTTTGCTCAGCTCAGTTTGAGTCACTTCTTTGTTTCCCCTCTCTGAAGCACCGGTGTGCTGGTTTGTTTCTGTGACCTGAGATGCTGCTGAGCAATTGCCCTGCTGGCAGTTCAGTTTGGCCAACTGGAGGTGGCAGAAGACACTGCTGGCTCAGGCACCATGTATGTGGTGAACTCTTGCTCCAAAGTAACAGGTGGACACGACGCTTAGGGATATGGTCTAACAGTTAGATACTAGGACAAAGGTTGGACTCGATGACCCTGGAGGTCCTTTCCAGCCATGATGATTCTGTGACATCATGCTGGTCATCTGAACTAGTCACTCTGGGAAGGTGCTTGAACTGCCTTCTTTGGGTGTGCTCAAAAGTGCTGTAAGAAGGTGCTCAAGGCCATGGTTTAGCAGTGGCTGGGGTAGAGTTAGGTTAATGGTTGGTGCCAGTGGTCCTTTAAAGGTCTTTCCCAACCTAAAGGATTCTATGATTCTATAAGAAGATCCAAAATTAACTTCCTACCTTGTTCTTCCCCAGGTACTCCGTGTCTGCGTTCTCCAAGTTAAGCCAAGTAGGGATCCGACATCCTCCACCTCTCCCTTTCATTGGGAACCTGCTCTTTTTCCAAGAGGTAAGATGTGCTGCTCTTTGTGTCTGTCCAAGGTGATGGGGAGAGCAGACAGGAGATGGGAGGGGCTGAAGGTGCACTTCCAGAGGCACCATCTCTTCAAGCATCTTCCTCTGTAGCGCATCAAGCAAAACTGAGCTTTCTGAGGGAGTTGGTAGAAGCCATTGGGTGAAAGCAGCTCCAATTTCAGGGTAAGGAGAGCGTGTCAGCTCCTGCCGTTAATTACCTGAGCTCTTCCAAGCAAGTTCATGCCCTCAGTGAAACAAACTTAGTTCTATGAACGGGGCAGATTATGTTAACCGGCCCCAGCTGGTTTGTTTAGGCTGGTTTTGGCTCCTATGACCTTTCTGTTTGTTTGTGCTTTTGCTGACTGCACACATTCATTTTATTGCTGGTGAGGTGGTTTGCTCCTGAGTGCTAACTGGATGTAGGTACCACTGAATGCTGCTGCTCTGTGTCCTGGGTATTGGGGCTGGGAGGAGGAAGTGGGGGGCAAGCTGTTGGGATTTTGCCTCCAGATTTTATCCCCTTACTTCTCTCCCCCTCCCCTTCCATCAGTCTGCTCACAGTGTGGTTCCGTTGCTGGCTCAGTGTCAGTCACACTGCTGAGGGGAGGGGTCTCACGTCTCTTAATAGTGAGGAGCTGGATGAGGGGATCCAGTCTACCCTTAGTAAATGCGCAAGCAACACCGAGTTGGGGGAGTGTTAATTTGTAGGGGTAGGAATATGCTGTAGAGGGACTGGGACAGGCTGGGTCAATGGGCAAGAGGCCATCCAGCCTCAGTCACTACATGACTCGGTGAACTCCCAGTGAAATCTCACTGGCGTGTGTCTGTTGCAGTCCAACAGCTTTTCAGGACGTAGGGTCTACGTCCAGTTGCTGCCCAGTTTGCTCTTTTAAACACAGATGGTCATCAGCAGCCACGCTGATATCCCAACTGTTAATGAGAGCAGTGCAGCCCACCTTGGTCGGCAGGGTAGTTGTTCTGGCAGTTGGGTGACTTGTTTTGCAACTTGTATTTGCATCAGCACAAAGGTTTGCTTGTCTTCTCCCTTACTGGAGTGTCGCCCAGCTCTCCTGAGGTGAATGAGGTTCCTGCTTTGCTCCACTGTGTGAAGGCATCAACCTTACCCTGTGTTTCTGTTGTTCGGTGAGTGTGCCTGAACACAACTGCACCCTGCCAGCAAGGTTTGGCGTTGGGGGCTTTTAGTAAACCTTCAAATGCTTTTTAAACAGGGAAGTGTTTTTTCTGTGAGGGTCTGTTTGAAAGAGTTGTTCCCAGGATGTCTGGAACAGTGTATTTTCTCTGAGTAAATAACAGCTGCTCATAACTCAGCATCTCGGAGAGAGGAAGCGCTGAAAATGAAGGGGCTGAGGGAAATGCAGCAGGAAATACCTGTCTCTGTCACAGAGAAGCAGCCTTGAAGAGCTGCCTTGGGGAAAACAAGGTTATTTTACTGTAAGTCACCCATTCTCTCCCAAGTCCAATGAAGGGAGATAATTGCACCCTGAAACTAAACCAC
The DNA here is from genome assembly GCA_028565055.1 of Phoeniculus purpureus. Lineage (NCBI taxonomy): Eukaryota > Metazoa > Chordata > Aves > Bucerotiformes > Phoeniculidae > Phoeniculus > Phoeniculus purpureus. The sequence continues at coordinate 14,545 of JAOXOE010029133.1, forward strand.
GTCCAAGTTAATCGGCTGATTGCAGAAATGAGGACATAGAAAATTATTGCAGCTCTGCAGCTGGGAAATTATCAGAGTCCAAGATATTAGATTAAAAATTCTTCCATTGCATGAGAACAGTTCGTGGTGGGTGAGTCTGAGGGAGCAGTAAATGTGATTAGGCTGTTTGGAAGAAGCAGGATGTTCAATTTACCCAATAACTTAGCAGACCTGCAGCAGACAGACCGTTGTTCTGCTAGGAACTCCTGACTGCCCTCCCACCTCCCCATGTTCTCCTGCCAGTCTGTGGAAATTCTGGAATCTTATGTCCAGTGCTGGGCCCCTCAGCTCCAGAAGGACACAGAGCTGCTGGAGAGAGCCCAGCACAGAGCCACAGGGATGATGGAGGGAG
>JAOXOE010029134.1:0-14935 GCA_028565055.1 Phoeniculus purpureus
ACCACTCTCACGCTGAAGAACTTTCTCCTCACATCCAGTCTAAATCTACCCAGCTCCAGCTTTGCTCCATTCCCCCTAGTTCTGTCGCTACCTGATATCCTAAAAGGTCCCTCCCCAGGCCTTTGTAGGCCCCCTTCAGACACTGGAAGGCCATGACACAGAGTAAATCAAAGCTCCGTTTAGGAGCACAATCAGAAAGGCATTTCCCCAGCTCATGCACCAATATATTGTCACTGGGGAAGTCAAAACTGTCTTGTTTTCAAGACAAACCCCTTTTTAATCCACCCTTGTCACCTTGCTGCCCTGGGGCTGATGAAGATGGAAGGCACCGTGCTCATGCACCAACCTGCTCTTATGCACCTGTTCCAGCAAGCACACTGATTGGATTCCCTTGTTCTAAGCTAGTGTTATATTCACACCCACTTTGGATGAAAATACAGGGTTTTAGAGGAAAGTATCAGTGAAGATGAATATAAAAGGGAGCTAAATTTTCCAGTAATTGTTTACTCATACTTGGGAAAAAAGCAAACAGACAACAACCAAAGAACCCCCAAACAAAAAAAAAAACAAAACGAAATCCCAAACACACCTCAACTGCATTAATAAAAATGTCTATTTCAGTCCAAAAAAATCAAGGAAAAAACCCAACTTTTTCTTTCTAAGCAGAAGTCAAAACACTAGGCTGTTACAGCAGCTCCATCTTTCATTAACAGTAACCTCCAAGTCAAAAAGACACAGCTCGTTCTAAAGCACTAATCCAGTACCTGTACACCCAGAAATTCCTACCTTCAATACCTCATTGGGACTGCTCTTGTAACAAAGAAAAGGTTTCTTTGAGTAGCAACTTAGAGAGAGAACAGTCCTCTTAGCATTTAACTAAAGGCACAAATTTTCAGCTGTTTGCTGTTCAAATGCATTAAATTAAACAACTAGCCTGAAAGACTGCCACTGCGGAGGAAAAGGGAAAAGTTTATGCAGTTAGTTTGGATAAGACAGAAAGCTGAGTTGAAACTGCAAGCGACCTTTAGAAAGAAAACTTCAGTATTTCTACAGAAACTAATGCAATCTGGCATTTCTCAAGCCACATCAACGTGCATAAGTCCGCATAGATCAGCATGCACAGATCTCAAAGCCAAGTTTTTGCTCACACCAGACTCTTGTTCCAAAGGAGCAGAGTTGTATTTACGGGAATCAGCTGGCAAGGTGGGATGTCCCTGCCCATGGCAGGGGGATTGGACTAGATGATCATTCGAGGTCCCTTCCAATCCCTAATGATTCTATGAAATGTTCTCCATAATTTTCAAGGTGAATCAGCCACTTATGACATTGAAGATACAAATGAAACCAGTGCTAACTGTTAGTAATGCTTCTCATACCATTTACAATGATTTCACAGCTGACACACACGTTAGTGAGTGATTCCAATTTAAACAGTCCATGTTTGTTTGGCTTCAAAGAAAGCAATTAACATATTGCTCAATTCTTCCTTCTTCAAAACCACAATTAGAAAAAACTAGATATTAATAGCAGTTATTTTAAAATCAGCTACAGAAGCAGACAGTGCTTCATTTAACAGTTATACCAGCTTCCCAAAAACACTCAGTAACAGCCACCTCCTGACCCTTCAGCAGCCAAGTTTTCTGTTGGACAGGACCAATATCAGCTTGTACGCAATGCCTTGGGACTTCTAAAAGCAGCAGGAAGCAGACAAGTAAAATATGTAATTTAAATACTAGCACTAAAGCACTTTATATTTGGGACTATAAACCAGTCCATACAAACCAGTAGAACAAGGTATAATTGGTGTCACTGCTTGCATTCTCCCCAGGACGCCACGTACAAACCAGGTACTCCAAGTTTTGCCAAACACAGCTCAAGTCAACAGCAGCAGTACCTGGAATACCTGCAAGGCAAGTTGGAAAGGCTTCAAGATATATTTTTGCCATCTTCTACCCAGTTTCCACAAGTAAAATGTAACTAGAACTGTCTGGAAGGCTAGGTTAGACCTCTTAGCCTGCACTGCCTCACTCAGCACAGTAAACTCTGAATTACAGCTGTTTATTGCTTCCAATAGCAGAAATCAGCAGTTAACTTCTAAATACAGTGTAATCATAACAGCAAATCTCACTTTCCACCCTGTCCAAATTACTACTTACAGTTACCTGATAAGGTGTTGAGTCAGGAGGATATTTTGTTCTGTTAAACTAGAGAAACTGTAAAAAGGATTTAAAGTACCTTGTAATTATAGAATGCTAAGGGTTGGAAGTGACCTCTGGAGATGATCCAGTTCAGACACAGCACTTAGCTTTGTTATATTAGTTTCTCAGTATTCTGAATGTGGAAATACTGAATATGGGAAAAATTGATCTTAAACATGGACAAAAGCAACACTGGGTAAGTTGAATTTTTAATTGAGACTCATATACCTCTAGACATTCAACTTCAACATATAGAAAACCCAAAATTACAGAACATAAACAGATGTGAGTACACAGCAATTGTGAATAGAGACATCTAACCCAGGCAGAGCAATCACAGCATACAGAAGTCTTTCCTATTCAATCCTGCATTTTTATATGGTACAAATACTATCTTCCTACATCTTATTAGATATTTTTTTCTTTGTACAGGTAGGAATATCTCCATGAACTAAAAATAAAGTGCATGTTAACTTTATCAGCAGTTCTAACTTTTACTGATAGCAAACCCCCAAGCTGCCTTCTGAGCTTGCATTTTCCCTGAAGCAGCAACTGTCTAAAAGTACATGAAAAATACATCAGATTTCCTGTTCCGAGAAGTACTTTAAAATGTTTCACCTGCAAGTAGTCCTAACCTGCTTAGCACATGCTGTCCTAAATGTCTGCTTCCCTGATTTTTCAGGAGACCCTTTTGACAGGCATACAAAGAAATCTGATAAGGTTTACGATTCTCCTGTCCGTATGCCGTTTTCATTTACACTGAATCAAACTCTCAGGTTATTCAGACTACTCAAGGCAAGAGTTTCTACTTCCTTGCCACACTGCCTAACTTCCAGCAGCCAGCTGAATACACTATTCCTTAAAGTCTGCTTCCTAACAATTTTGCTATAGACCACTTATTTCTGGTTGTCAAGAAATAAACCCTATTTTTTGTCTGTTAATTTTGCTATGCAGAGCTTTGTAGACCCTAGTCACTTCTTCTGAAAAAGAGAAAACCCTACTACTATTTACTTAAATCATTTATTTATTTAACAAGTTTTTAAACTTGCTAGATTCATCCCACTAACATTTACAAACACAGTTATTTTAGGGACCTTTGCTTGTCAGAAAAATCAGACAAAAATAAACTGACCTAGATGTCAGCAGGCTTAACAACTTCAGTTACCTCGTATCCCACAGGCACAGCATGGCATGGACAAAAGGAATGACAGGAATCACACTGCTGCCTTGGAAAAGCACTTTCAAAATTGCCCATAAGATTTAAATTCAAGAAGTCTCCAGCTCTGTTTAAATGTAGTACAATCATTCTGCTTAAGCTCTATCGATTGAACTAGATCACGTATTTCCCCATACATATCTATGATAATTTTTTAAACTAGCAGAGAAAACAAGAGTGTGTGTGTTGTGAGGCCAAGAGAGGCAGGTCTGCCTTGGGTCTGGCTGGGCACTCGTTACCTTTTGGCAAAAGGGCAACCTCCACCCATCGGCTGGGCTCACTGGTGTTATCGTACTTGCATTCACTTCTCACTTTGAAACGCATTTCCTCATTCAAACACATATCTGTCACACGGAAGCGATTCGGACTCCATTCCTGGGTTTACATGGGGGAGCAAGAAAACCAGAACATTTGGCATATGGTATCAGACACACAGGAATGGCTAGTAGTGTAAGAATACACGACAGCCCCTTAGAAACACCACAACTCAGAGCTAAGTGTCTGGCAAGGTGAGAAGTCTCAGTATCGCTTTTCTTTTTCCTCATCAAGTGCATTCAGAACTCAAAGGAAAACTACAACTCCAGTGACACGTAGACGTGAGCAAAGACCACACAAGGATAAAGGAATAAGTATAACAAGGGAAAAAGTGACCCTAGAGTAAGTCTTTATGGATAATGCAAGTAAGTATGTTATGCTACAGCTACAAAAACAGGAGGTTAACACTTCTATCCTTCATCTTTCCCTGTGAGTGCCCAAGTGCACAACGACCACAAGAAAGTATACTTGACATAACCAAAAAGCTATGAGAAGAGTTTACATGGATTTAAGAAGCAAAAGAAAAACTACCCAAACAAACCCACAAATGGCTATTAAATACAGTGACACCACCACATCAAAACCAAGTGAATCATGAGATGCCATTTTTAGAAGACTAAGGGTATGAGAAAAAATTTTACCCAAAGGCTTATACTTTTTCCTTTGCACTTTGTTTATCAGCTTTTATTGGGACAAGGTGATGCTGGAAATAGGGTAAAAAACACTAAAATCCTTTTTGTGACTAAAGAGCAGTGTAACCACTTACACATTGACAAAAAAACCCCAAAGCAACAGAATACACTGGCACTAATGAGAGGGCAAGGAAATCAAGTAGCAATGAACACACTAGGTAGGCTCTAGCAGCTGTAATGCAAAAAGATGAAGCAAGATGAAATACGGTCTGATTCATTCTGTCATGTGAAATTGCTGTCCCACACTGTTTCACTGTTGCAGACCTTAACACTTGTTAGATCCTTTCACAAACATCTTCGACGCATTAACCAAGCAGACTTTCAACTTGTGAATGAACACATTAGCTGTAGTAAACAGGTTTCTGCTGAGCTTGCAGTTTTACTGGCTCACCTAGAAGACCAATGAAGGTCATTAGAGAAGGGTGCGTCAAAAGTCAAATAACACCCTTTTACCAGTGTTAAGATACTAAATCAGCTGAGCTGCCTTAGTGAAACTGCAGCCTTACTTCAAGTCCAGGATATCCTGGAGCTGTCAGAAAGAAAGTGGAATTCACCATGAAGACATTATTGTAAGTATCAGGCCTTAAACTGTAATAGGGTTCAAAAGCCTGCCTTAAGAGACACATTGATTCTAACCACATCCAAACTCCATGTTTGGTGTGTATTCAAGCCTTCAAGTTCTCACATTTTGGAACTACAGACTGATTGCGGTTATCACCACATTATCTTAGTGGCAACAAACTGTAAACATTTGTCTTACAACCCCTTCTGTACTGCAGCAATGCTGCTCTCAGTTCTGAACAAGCAGTTAACTCACATCAAGGGTGACATCTGGGCTGCAAACCATCTAACCCAGAAGCCCAAAACAAAGTGGTTTTAAGATTTCTATTCCAGGGAACAAATGTGTTCCTTGTGCCTTCATAACACAAGCTCCATGAATCACCATCAGTGCAGAGCCAGGGCAATTGTGGAAACATGTTCATACTCAGCATTGTCTCCAAAAGATGCTGTGCTGTCGAATCCCAGCTACACCAAGGTTAATGTGAACATTTCTTTCTCAAATTGAATTCAAAGTGAGGGAGATCAGCCTTTGCAAACTCCCATTTAAGTCTCAAGGACGCAGACTGCTCTGTGTGTATATTTTTTTCTACAAATCTGTGTAAGATCAAAACAAGTATTTTCACGTTGTTATTACGGTGTCTTTGCGTTATCTGTAGCAGTTCAGTTATCAGAGACAGACACAAGATCCCACACGCTGGTATGACTAATTTTTGAGGTTTTAATCCCATTACAAGAATGAATGTTTATACTAAAACTGTATTTATACAAACACATATTCTTACACACACCGTTTTATCCCAGTACAACTTACTGGAGCGCAGTGAAATTTAAAGAGGCTAGGCACTTACATTTTTGCCCTGAGGGATATCATTAATCACGATGTCACTGGAATACTCCAAGTTACAGGTACTACTGACATTGTCTGGTGGGTTCCATGTCCAGTTCAGGGTGCAGATTTGGATAAATGAGTATTCCAAATTGGATGGTGGTGGAACAACCTTTCCTGTCAAAGAAATTAGTTATCAGTGTAACAATCCATATTTTACTGTTAATAATACTGACAGGTGTTTAATTCTCCAACAGGAAAGAACACAAACCACTTTCCAACTTCACCAGCTTGTATTTGCTACACCTACTGCCACTACATGGCTTCTATTTCTGTTAGCACGGTCCATCAATCATTTAAATAATTGTAAGTTACACATAAACACACAAGTCATTAAAAAGTAATTTTTAAGAAACCACAGCACATGATGCAGTGGATGTGGTAATGACACTTATGGAGGGAAGATGAGTCTCATTTTTAGGTCTTTTCTGATCCAAGTTTGCATCACAGATGCCAAATCTTTAGTGAAAATTGTATACGTATTTTTTTGAGAAACTGATAATTTATTCCACCCCAAAATTATCCATGAATGCAGTTTTAGAGAGAATACCGTAAAAAGACAAGCAATTGCATCTCGCAAGCAACATTTTAATGTTAGAACCACAATTGAGACAAATCCAAACAAAACTGAGACTTAAAAAAACGCCAAAGAAACCACAACACTTTTTCAGTGAGTCACCTATTCAGCTGTCAATGCTGTGCTCTGGCACAGTGAGCAAAACCAGTGTGGGACAAATAGTGATTTACTGCTGGCACACTTCAGCGGTACATTTCTTTCACCTTCCCAAAAGCAAGAGAGGAGCAGAGGAAGAGCCATGATTTAGAGATCGCTGCTGGCAGAAACCCACTGACCATTTCTTACTCTTGTGCACTGAGTCACAGCCTACTCAAAGGCCAGACACACAGCTTTGCGGTTGCATTAAAAAAACAAAAGAAAGGAAATGCGTTGGAAAATAGAACATTTCCAGGAAAATATGAAACGTGTCACATTTTGTTTTCTTTAAGGGGCTACTCTGCTGTGTACTATTAGAAGATCCTTAATAAGAGGTCAGACTGCTTATCTAGGCTACCTACAAGTATCAGTGCTGATACTTGTCTGTGACAAATACGTAACGCTCCTTCTGCAGTAGTTTCACAAACACTTCAAACTGATACCAATCAGTGCTGCCAGTCTTACTCATCCCAGAAAACTTGCTTATCCCAGGAAGCCAAGCTCAGCCAGCCCCAACATTTCCAAGAGCATACAGGAAAAGGGAAATGTAATTCAACCAAGCCCAGTTTTCCCATTCAGAGAACGAATTTCAGCCCTATATCCTTCTGCCAACACAAGGAAGAGGGCAGATGAATCACAGAATCATTGAGGCTGGAAAAGACCTCTAAGATCATTGAGTCCAGCCTATGACACAATACCACCACAACCACTTAGACCTTGGCACTAAACCAAAGTGGCTTACTTGAGCAAGAATTCTACTCAAAGCATTTACGTCACCATTATCTTCTATCTCTTGAGAGGCAAAGATGCCAAAGCTTGAAGAAAATTCTTTGGACTCCTGGAGCTTTCTGGGACGTTTGCATAGTTAAAGGACAGGCAATGGTAGAGATCAGACATTATTACCCTCCACATGTCTGTGTGCAGATAACATGCTCGCAAACAAAACATAAGCATTTTCATTACTGGCATTTACTGGTTTAGTTTGAATATGCTTTGCTTTTTTGAACATTTAAAACTTTGGACATTTCTTTTCATTTGCTCTTTCAGTTTTAAAGTTGACTTCAGGAACAGCAGATTTTTTGTTTTTACAAAAATATAGACCCTGAGAAAACTGAACCTACCCAGAATATCTTTGCCCATTACCTGCTCCACACAGAATGACTCACAATGGGTTTTAGGAACAGCATTGGGGCCTTAAGTCTGCAAATACGTACCCAAATCTCATGCCAAACCCAAACACAAAAGAAAAATCACCAAGACTACACAGCTCCAAGCGTAGTCTTTTCATGGTAAAACTTATTACCTACAAAACCCTCAAACCATTACAAAAAAGTTAATGTCACCCAATTGCTGTTACAAAGTCCTACACATTTCCTTTTAAGAGGTTTGATTAGAAATAATTCTGCTTAAGCTTGCAGCTTTCTAACCACACTAAGTTAGAAGTGGACATATTCAAGGTTTATTAAGAAAAAAAAAATCAATAAACTGTACTAACGTAAAAAGTTTAAATCGGTTTTGAAACAAAGCTACACAGTTACTAAGTTCAGTGTTACACTCAGATGAAGATCTGCTTTTATTCCTAGGCCTGGCCAGCCCCGTATTCTTGATGTGTAAAATATAAAGGCAGCCTAAGGGTTTTGCTATTAAAATCTTCCTGCTGCATCAGTCTAGCAGCAAAACTCAAAGGTCAGCTGCAAAACATACACAGGACACTATTTCACTCTTAACAAACAAATCCACAGTGAAGCTTCTAACAAAGCAAAGCGCAGCAAAAAGTAGCAGAAACCAGTGGCTGCGATCCCTCACGGAAAACATTTAATTTCTAAAAGACGTGGAAACATCAAACAACACCTTGCATCAAGTGTCTTGTAAAGTATTTTGTATTTTTATTTTGTCTCCTTGTATTTTCTTAAGGTTGATCTCATGGCCATAAACCGAACTGTAGCCAGCTGAAAACCAAACAGTTCTCTCTCTAACGCTGGCAGCTCTATTTTTGCGTAATGTTAGCAAAGACAGGACTGAAAGCTTCGAGCCACGGCTCTTACGAAACACTCACAGACACGCACATCTTCCCCGCAAAGAAACGTCCGTGCTTCGCGTTGAAAAGCTAAAATTAACGGCAAGTGTAAAGGGCTAAGCAGGGGAAGTGGGTTTTGCCCTCGGCTCCCGCATCGCGCCCCGCTGCCAGCGCCTGCTTCGCCTCATTTCCAGGAATCTGTGTCAGGACACACGCACAGGGAAGGCGGCAGCGAGCTGCTACTCTGGCTGTTAAAACACAGACAGCCCCTGGAACCGACGATGGAGGCTGAGATTTCTGCCGGCCCTGCTAGGCGCTGCCGAACCGAGACAGAAGCCGGTGCTGGATGATCCCGGTTCTCCCGCCCGGGTAGAGGCTCCCGCACCTCGGACTCCAGGGAGTGCGCTACAGCAGGGCGGCATTTCCCCTCCGCACACACATGCACCAAGACCGCGGACATGTGCGAAAGACCCCGCAGTCCCTGTCGGTGCTATCCCGGCTCCGGCCGAAGCGAATGCCCGGGACGAACAGCCCGTCCAGACGCCCCTTCCCCTCCTTCCCGCTCCCTACCTGCTGCCGTCCCCACTGCGACCGTCCAGCAAACGGCGAGGAGCAGCTGGCGCAGCTCCGGTGCCGCGGGAGGATCCATGGCCACCGCGAGGGGATCCACGGCCGCCCCGGCGCGGCCCTGCTTTTTCCGTCGTGGGGGCCGAGCCAGACGGGAAGAGCCGCCCGGCCCGCCCAGGTAACCGGAACGGGGTGGGAACGGCGGCAGCGACCCGGCCCCGCTACCTGTCAGCCCTGCCCAGCCCAGAGGTGGCCCACGGCTCCGGGGCTGTGCTCCGTGAGCCCCGCTGCGAGTGGACAGTCCTAGCGCACCACTCCCCCGTGCTGCCCACGTCCTCTCCCTCTGTGTCACCCCTTGTGTCAACCCAGTGCTCCGCCTTGCCTTCCTTCCCATCTCGGCTGTTCCGCGCACCCCTAATAGAGAAGCTTCTCTTTGCCCCGGAGCTTTCGGTGCCTCTCGGGACCCCACAGCTAAGTCCCGACACGACCCTGATGCAAAACACGAACCCCGTCTCTGCCGAGCACCTCCCACACCCTCTCTGCAGGGACCTCAGCCGACCCCCCTGCTCCCCGGCTCCAGCACGGACCCCACGCCACTGCCCCTCGCATCGCACTGCAGCGCAGCCCACGAACTCTAATCGCGTCTTGGGAGTCAGTCATCTTCCTTTTACTATTTGCAATGAGCTACTTCCAGCTCCTACTATATCTTATGAGACATTCACACTCTCTTCCCAGGAGAGCATCTGTGTTAACACGCCTCGATGTGAAACCCTCAGACAGAACCTCTCTTTTCAAAATTCCTCCTGTAAATTCAGATCATTTCTATAGTTTTCATGTGGGCTGAGAATTGTTCTTCCTTTCTGATGCATTACTACAGATACTTCTGTCTACAAACTTCCCCAAATGCCCTCTGCTTCCACCCCTTCCAAACATGATTTGGTGAACCCCAATTTTGCTCTCACTTTTATGGCTGTCACGCAGTAAGCAGTTTCCACAAATTTTGATGGAAGTGAAAATCACGCAAGTGCTGCTGTGATACATTGCAGGGTAAGAAAACATTTGGAATATGGTTTATTGTCCCCAAGTAGATTTTTGTGGTAGCTAGCAAACTTGGTCCTAGGTGTCACCCAATTACAGATGATTCTAAAAACACTACAGGTCTTGCAGAGAGGAAAATTTAAGGTTCAAAGGAAACCAAATTCATTAGTGAAAGTTACCTGAATAGCAGTGAAGTAACTAGACCAACAGAGCATTTCAGTATTTACTCAGCTTTTCATGGAATTTTCCAAGAGTTAATCTGCTTTTTAGAGAATCCTTTTAGAAAAAAGGAAGTGGATCTTTTTATGACAGGGTGGGGAATATCCTGTGTTAAAGCTGGGTTTCTTCACTTTTCTGTTTGTTTATATAGTGCTGGGAAAAGAGAAGAATTTAGCAAGTTTCCCTCTTGCTGGTGAAAGAAAGCCAAAGGGCCCTGTTGCGTTAATTATCCCACAGGCCCACCTATATAATGAAATAAAAAGCAAGCTTAAAGGGCCAGAACATGGAATATTTAAGCAATGTGACTATGGTCAGACTGTCTGACTAGCTAGTATGAACCATGCCTGCTAGTGATGACCTTTGTGAAGTAAAGCTGATCCAAGATTACGGAACCTTTCTTTTGCTTTCAGTTTCCTTGCTGTTTTCTTTCTTTCCTTCCTCCTTTCTGATTTGTCCACTCTTTCTCCTGGGAGAGCTAGTGTGGGGCACACATCCAATGGGTCACATACTTTTGGCTGCCTCATCTCAATTGTAGGCAGCTGAAATGTTTTTCCCCTGGCTCTCTCCCTCCTCCCCAAGTGCTCAGCTTGTCACATTCCCATCTAGTTGCATGGCAATCGGAACTCCTCCCAAAGCCTTTGATCCTTGCCACTGTCAGACTCTGATTAGCAATAAGGGAAATGGCTCATCAATGGCTCAAACAATGATGAGGTGGGGCCCTGCACTTGGTGAAGAGATATGTGCTCTGCAGTGAGAATGGTACAAGCAGGCCCCAAGACACTGATGTTTTATCTGCAGAATAATCTCAGCAGATAGAATCTGTGATTATCTTCCCCTTTCACTCTCCTCTACTCTCTGAGTTTGGCATCTGGTAGCTCTAGGTCTGAACTTGATTTCTGCGTGGACCTGTGGTTTAAATCTCCTTTAATTTGACCCAAGCAAACCCATGCACCTGATCAATCAGAACGTGATTGGCATCAGGGACTGGATTTGCTTGCAGCCAAAGGGTCTGCAAAAGTAACTCCTCTTTTTGTCCCCTTGGGGAGCTGTGTAGGGAGGAGATGGACTTGTGGCCAGTGAAAGGGGCCAGTAGGGATATCTATTCATTGAGTGTGAGGAGGATCAGGGGAGTGCATTGTACTTTGAACCCCTCCAGGGCACAAGGTGAGGGACCAGTGAAACCAGCTGATACTTGGGCTCACTGGACACATACAGATGGGTAGAGATATGGCCCTCCACAGGGTCAACACTCACTAACAAGACTCTCCTGCACCAAGCCCTCAGTTCCAGTAGCACCCAGAACAAGTCTCATTAACTTGAGAGCTAGGGAAACCCACTTGCTCTCCCAGTAAGGGAGTTGTTTTACTTTCTCTATAGTTGACTGCCATCCAATTGACTTCCCCTACAGTTGATTGTTTTCCCTTTAGGACCTTTTAAGATCCCAGTTACCTTTTTGATGGATGCAGGAGCACCAACATCAGCTTTGAGAATTGATGTAGCTGGTCAGAGCAGTACACTCACGGACAAAAAGCACTTTGGGGTCACTGATGTTTTTGGGAATTCTAAACCACAGCCAGCAGCCTGAGTGAAACGCTGGCTGCTGAGTGATAAGACAGAACCGGTAATGATATTGGGGGGAGTCACTGATTAATATCTTAGGCCTTCATTTGCTTAAAGGGCAAGCATGGGCAGAACAGATGAGTGGTTGGGCTCCCTGCCACTTCCATTCACCTGCTCTAGCACCCACTTCCACCAGGGATAAGGGAAGGGGTCACCGCTGTGATAGTTGAAATGAAGGAGGTAGGGATAAGTATTCCATTCCATTCAGCCTGTAACACTCTTGTTTGGCAAGTTTGAAAGCCAAATGGGAAGTGGTTATTGACTATTGATTTCCTGCAACTAAATGCAAACACAGAGCCATTAGCAGCCAAAGTACCTAACACAGCCCATTGCTGCAGTTACGCAACAATACAGGAACAGACCCACCAGATTCTAGGAACTGTTGACACGAAAGATACATTTTTTTTTTGTGGTTCCTTTGCTGGATGCTTTGAAGCTGCTGGGTTTTGAAGCTGGGATATACCAAGCCTTAGAGCCAATCCACCCAACAGACCCATTCCTCCTTGACTGGGGCTTTGGAATTCACAGACCATCCATATACACATCGCAGTGTGGCCCAGAGGGTCCAACACATCACAAACTCACGCAGTGTCAAGGATGTGGGAACATATTATTCAGTTTGGGAAAAGGGTTTGTTTGTTGTTAACTCAGCCCTGCAGAGAAAGTTGTCTGGCAACAATCATATATCTTAAGAGCTTAGCTGGACCTCTGCCCCCTGCAAGGCTAGCACAACGAGAGACAGTAAGGAAATGGCATGCACAGTTCAGTAATGACTTCCATTCATGCTAGGTGCAGGAAGGAACACCTAAGGTACTCAAAATACAAGATTCTGCCCCTCAAAGACTCCAGTTTGGAACCTGCCCCTTGTATAAAACCAGCATTACCATTCAAGCCCCACCTGAAGAACGCATGGTTTGCAGATGCATCTTCTTGGAGTGAAGAGAAGATGCGATAATATCAAGCAGCTGCTCTGCAGGTGGATTCAGCACACCAGATACTGACTGAGGGAGAGGGGAGTGCACATATAAGGGAATTAATAGCAGCGTGGAGTGTGATTGTCAAAGTATCTGAGGCTGAAGAACCAGTATGTATTTATACTGACTCCTTTGCTGTATTCAAGGGATGTACTGAATGGCTCCCCTTTTGGGAACAAAGTCAGTGGGAAGACAAGCTTCATCTATTTTCCAAGGAAAACAAGAAGAGGAGGAACCCGCAAAACCACTCCATTGTCCTGGACAGTCTGTGTTGGTAACTTCAGTGATTTCTGTGCTCCCTGAATTTGGCATCTGATAACTTTAGTGAACCTGTGTTATAAATCTCTCTTAATTCAGCCCAAGTGAAGCAACAAACCTGAGTCACTCCCTTCTCTGATTGATCAGGACATGACATGCCTAGACTGCATTTCTCCATCTTATTGAGTCCTGGCCTGCATCTTTCTGATGAAAATCTCATGCTCGCTCATGTTGCTGTTAGCTAATACATGCTGTAGTGACTGGAGCTCATACGGACACGCTCGGGAGGCTCTTTAAAATGATCTGTTAAATAAGTACTTAGGGTATGGCTTCATGCATGGTGCAAACCAATTTACGATCACACTTGTGACCTGCCCTTGGCTGTGCATTCTTGTCATTTCCACCCACACAAGTGAAGCACAGGGCTGTGCAGCTTGTTTGCCAAAGCATTTAAAAAGCAACCAAACTGAAATTGTTTTCCTGTTCATGTTCCCTAGCTCAGATTCACAGCTGGTGCTGCTGCATGACTACATGAGAACAGGAGGCAGCAGTAATTAGCAGTGTGGAGCTGTGGGGAATTGTGGCAGCAGAAGAGTCCTCAGTTGCCCCACACTGATGATGGGAATTCTCCAGTTTAATTTCTGATTTTGTAGCTTCTGTCAGTACTGTAGGTCTCAACTGACATAATTACAGGTTTTTCAGAAGATGGGGTTAGTTCAAAAAGGGCTCAGTTAAAATCCAGCTGGATCTGAGGCACAAAAATCCAAAATTGTAAGCTGAAAAAACCCCCCCGGTCTGATTAATGGGGCCTCTCCCTTTACGACCTCAGTGTTCTTTAGAGGACATTTAGAGTTTTAGTGACACATATGTTCAAAATGGCCATGAACTCTGCAAGTTCACTCAGAGCTGCTGCCCAGGTATCCCTGAAATGTTATGTGGAATAAAAACAATATCCTTTGAAGAGCACTTTGGGTGGAAGTGGAACCAAGTGTGCATGTCCAAAAATTGTATCCCAGTCCAATAGATTGCTACTGCAAGTTCAAGTTCATCAGCGTTTCTGCTCACAACTCCCCAGATACCAAGGTCTATTTAATGACTGTATTTATTTGTCAAGGAAGTAACTGTGTTACCTGTCAAGGGAGGCGGAGTGTGAATCTGGTCCTGCATCTGCTTGGCTGCAGCTTGTGTGAGGCAAGTACAGGTACTTCAGTGGCAGAACAAAACAGCAGAAAAAAGCAGCTTGTCTTTCTTTTATCAGCTGGTGAGGTAAATACCAATAGTTACACCTGAGTTCCATCTCCTCGTGTAGTATCCAGTACAAGTGCCTGAGCTTGGCGAACGCATTACTCTACTAGCTATTTGCTAGAAGAGGAAAAATAAATACGTTCCCAAGGGGCAGAAGTCCAAGACCAGAACAGTGCAAAATTATACTACCGACTATTTCTCAGCAAAGCAGGGTGATTTGCTGGGCCATTTCCTTACTAGCGATTCACACTTTATTTCTATTTATAAATCTGTATAAATCCTCTTCAGGTTTCAGAAGGATTGCGATTTTGGGACACTCCCACGCTGGATGTACAACATTTGTGCTCCTTAAGGATGTCTCAATCAATATCCTCTATCTGCTGCTGAATCATCAGTTTCATTTGGTGCACTTACGTC
>JAOXOE010029135.1:0-14934 GCA_028565055.1 Phoeniculus purpureus
TGGAGATATTCAAGACCCGCCTGGATGAGTTCCTGTGTGACTTAGTCTAGGTGATCCTGCTGTTGTAGGCGGATTGGCCTAGATGATCTTTTGAGGTCCCTTCCAATCTGTTATGATTCTATGATTCTATGTGCCAGGAAAGTCTGCCCGTGCGAAGGCCAGAGAGGCTGTTCCTGGTGAGACCCAGGCACAGGTCCTGTCCCCGTGGGAGCAGGAGAGAGTCGCTACTTCATGGCTTCAGAGGAGCCATGCCCTCTGCAGCACTGGAGGAAACAGGCTTCACCCAGCGCCCAGTCTCGAGCTGCATTGTGAGGACATGGGAAAGTGCCTGAGTAATGTCACCATAAAATCTAATTTTTCTGAAGTTTTCAACTTTTCTAAAGAGAATAGCGTTGCAACACTGGTCCCACTGGTAGAACAATGTCTGTGTTCAACACACTCCACCAGATTCTCTGCAGCTATCCTGAAGCCCTGGCAGGGCAGACCTCCCCAAGTCAGAACACTTTCTAACCAGTTTGTCTCTCAAAGCCTTTCTGCTTCTCCTTTTGTCTGCGTGTACAGCCAGTTTTTCTCTGGGGTTTCTTGCTGGCCTTGTAGTGTCTGCTTTCTGTAGATTTATCGTTTCAAGGGGGCTCCATACAAGTGACTTCATGTGTAACAGGAACAGGCATCCTGAGCTCAGTGCCTGGATGTTCTCCTCCTTCTGCTAATTGTGTTTCAATCACTTGGGCTGCAATCAGGCATGAAAACCAGCATGTGGAAAAAGAAGGCTATGTGGGGATTAAGGGTCTCAGGAGCTTTCAGAGGAAGAGTCCATTGGCCTTTTGGATCCCAGTCTGTTTTATGTTCACTTGAGCGTCTTTGGCTGGGAAGAGGATTCGTGATTCCCATCAGGCCAGGGTGTGCCTGGCTTTTGCAGTGCAGTTCAGATCAGCTGAATGAAACCACATGCCACGTAAATTTAACCAATTAGTCTACGACAGGGTATCCATTGGTCTGAAAGTGACACAAATGCCATTTCTGAATGGCTTGTCCTTTTGAAAGAGGAGGACACGTGAAAGGCAGGATTGCAGCTCCTTCCAGCAGGAGAGCACATCTGCAGGGAAAGCAGCACATCTGCAGCAGAGCCGAGCTGCTGCAGCCCATGCTGGCTCTGGCTGCTTGGTGTGTTGCACCACCGTATCCCCACAGGCTGACTCATATTTTGGATGGCCCGTAACAATAACACTGTTCGTGCTACAAAGCAAAGATGCCAAATTCCTTTTGTGCATTATCAGGTTACGTTCTATGCGTCGTGCACTAGAACACAATAAGGCATCTGAATAAAATTGTCCATGTTGACTGCTGCTACTGTGACAGAGAACAGGCAAGGCAGCTGTGGAGATGGCAAATGGTCATCCCTGGGATCAAACACAAAGGTAACACGTTTTCCTTTGCACGTATTGCAAAGGCAGGGTCAAAAGAGTGTGTGGAGCTCCTGTGTTGCCCAGGCTCCTGGTTAAACTCGGTCCTGCTGCAGTATTCTAGCCGGGATGACTTTGTAGTTAAGGTCTGCTTTTCTAAATCACACCGGCCAAGGAAACTCTGCTAAAGCCATAGCAGTGATCAGCTGGGAAGAGCAGTATCTTGGAAGAGCAATAGGAAGATCTCCTGTTTCTGACAGGATCTGCTGTACCACGAAGGGCTACCCAAAGCAGCAATTACAGACTAATTGCCTGCACTGATGAAGTGGTCTGCATATGTCTAGTGACCTTTAGGCTGGACTTTGAGATACTAAGTAGCCGCTCTTGCCCCTGGAACTCAGGATGTTTAGAAATCTTGGGCAGGTGCCTAAAGGCTTCTTTTTTTACTGTCTTGAAGAACCCGCAGACTCAAGACACTGGATGTGTTCCTGTGTTACTTGGTCTGGGTGATCCTGCTGTGGTGGGGGGATTGGACTGGATGATCTTTCAAGGTCCCTTCCAATCCCTAATGATTCTACGATTCTAAGACAGAGCATATGTGCTGGGAAACTAATTGTTTTGTAACTGTATATTGAAAAATTAGTTGTAAACCCTTTTTTGCTTATCAAGTGAAGAGAGCATTGCACCTTGACTTGGTAGACTTTATTTCTGAACATACTGTGATGTATTATAAAACGTACGTGGAACGACCGAGGCGAGCTTGGGTGTAGCCTTGGGGTTGCAGCAAGTGATTCTCTGGGTGTTGGCTTTCAGTCTGGGTGGTTTCAAGTACGTGATCAGTAGCTTTCCCAATGGTTACAGCTGCAAACATTAAAACTCTTCTAGATGAATGACTAAGAAGTTCAATGTTTCGGCCCAGGTTCTACTCTCGTTTGTGTGAAGGTGTCACTTGGGTGGGAATTCAGCTCTGGGAATGTCTATGAATGTAAAACAAGTGACAAGGCAAGTTAAAAAGACCAGGCTTTTGGTTTCTTTATGCTTTGGGGAAAAGAATGGGTTGCTGCTGTCACTCAGAACCCCTTCTAGAAGGATTTTTGTCCAGCTTGAGTAAACCCTTCATTTTCTGTAAGGGCTCACCATTTTGGGGAACCACAAGTCTTGGAATGTGTATGAAGGCTCTTAAACTCTCTTAATATAGGACATAGAGACTGCTTTTAGCTTAAAACAGCGTGTCGTCCTGTAGCCCGACGTATTGAGTTCATGTGCGCGCAGATCCTCACGTGTCTGTGCCCATCTGTGCGATAGTATTTAAATACGTACAGCTGCACGCTGAAGACTCTGCTTCAAGAGTACTAAGCTTGCAGTGCCAAAGGCCTGGAAATTGGAAAATGTAGATGACTTCATGCCTAATAAGGTCCATGATGCAATTTCCAGTGATGTCTTTATGTAACTATTTTGTTGTCAGACCTTTCCGTCATTAAATGTACGGGAGTCCCGATTGTGTAAACCCTAGCACTGCGGCCGTCTGTGCTTCTTCCAAGACCACCAGTTCTCTGTTGAAAGCCTCTTGTTACTTTGATTCTGTAAAGTGGCCCTCACATTAGTGACCGCTTAGACATCAAGAGGATGTCTTCTCCTGTAAAGAAGGAATTGTCTTCATGTCCTTCCATATTTTTCAAAAGCCACAAGCTCACATCTGCTCTAACGTGGCTCTAAAATCAACCAATTTCTGACATTTGGAGGGACCCAGACTTGAAATTCCACATCCCACGAGTGCCTGGAGCAGGAGATATGGCTAACACAGCATGCGTGTACACTGCCCAGGTCCGGAGGTCAATTTAGCTTCATTTCTTTCACCTGTACAAGCTTCCCTTTGGTTAGATCAACGTGAAAATACCTGCAGGGGATGCACATCAGGCGCCTCTTTGGGCACTTGGCTCAGTGTCGTTTTGCAAGGGTGAAAATGCAATCTAGTTCCTTTCAACCACACGCTTGCGTTTGCCCGAGCTCTCAATTTGTTTCTGTGCTCATCCCCCTCTCTTGACAGAGTATCTGACCTTTCTCTACAAAACATCTGCCAAGGGTGCTTAAGGCCACAAAGCACCTGCAATGCAATGTTGCTTGTGAGCAAAGCTCAGCTCTACCTTCATTCCTACAGCAGACACAGGCTGGCACCACAGTCACAGCAGCTTGTGCTGTTGCTCCCTGGGCATGCCAGCACTTCCTCATGAGCTACATCTTTGTATTTTAATTGCCTCCGCTTATTTCTAATGGATTTGATAACTGAAACCTTCATCTGGCAAAGAATCACAAAATCACAGGGGTTGGGAGGGACCTTTGGAGATCATGCAGTCCAACCCTCCTGCTAGAGCAGGTTGACCCAGAGCAGGTTACACAGGATCACATCCAGGCAGGTTTTGAATCTTTCCAGAGAAGGAGAGCAAAGAGCTGCTCGTGGCCGTCCATCCCAGTGCTCTCTCGAAGTGAAGAAATTTCTATGCAGGTTCAGATAGAACTTCCTGGGTTCCAGTTTGTTCCCATTGCCCCTTGTCCTGTTGCTGGACACCACTAAAAGAAGCCTAGTCTCTTGACACCTGCTCTTTAGGTATTGGTAAGCATTGATAAGTTCCCCTCTCAGACTTCTCCAGGCTGCACAGACTGAGGTCTCTCAGCCTTTCCTCATAAGAGAGATGCTCCTTTCCACTACCTCCTGTTTCTTCAGCTGAACTTTACGACCAGACACCGTATGCAGCAAAGACTGCCTGAGGCTTGTTAGGTTGTCAAAGACGTGGAGGGAGATCTGGTTTCCTCAAAACGCTTTCCCTTCTCAGCCAGATCACTCCTGCAGCAGCACAAGCCTTCCACAAGGTCCCGAATAAAGTACTTGGGACAGCGAGAGTGACGGACATATCACGGAAGGGGCACTTCTTTGCAGACCACAGCTGCTAAGAACTACAAGAGACTACGGCAGATGCTTAATGACTTGGAGGACACGTGAAATACACGCACATGGAATTTAAAGAGCAGCTGCAAAGTGCAGGAGGAGGTAACTTTGATGTCAGCGTTTCGTTTTTTTGGGTCCCCAGGTGACTTCAGTCAGCGGTTCGTGCCGTTCTTCTGTGAATTAACCAGGTTCGCTTTAGCAGTTGCTGTGAGTATTTTGTTGGCGGTGGTCATTAACCTTGAGAAGGCAGAGGGTGTGACTAGGGTGGCTGAAGTATCGCCACTTTTGCAGATCCTCTTCATTGCTATGAAGTATTTTGGCCTCGGGTGCATTTCCCCAGTCCAAGTGGCAACTGTGAGGTCGTTTTGAGAGGGAGGCTGGAGCTCAGCAGCATCCAGGACAGGAACAGCTGGAGAGGTCTGTAGGCCCATTGCACCCACCAAAGCCAAGGAAGCTCGACTGTTCCTAGGGAAGGCACTTTACGCATAGCTTGCCATGGAGAAGTTCCAACATGTGAGTGCAAATACAACCATCACTTCACCTGGCCCAGGCAGCCCACAAACTGTTATCAGCTGTTGCTTGATGTTAAATGTTAAACCCTCTCTGAAACACTTTCAGCTGAAGCGAAAAACACTTTTATCAGAGACTGTAAAATCCGCCCTTATTTCTCCTTTAGGGAAACACAACTTTGTGTTGTACTGTGGGTGGGGATCAACGTAGCATCCTGGACAAGGGCAGCAGCTGGTGGCTGCAGAGGGCGTACCCCGTGCGTGCCCTCGTTAACGGCTGATGTCCAGTAGAAGACAGGAGTTGGATCACTTGGTTTTCCTACAGTATGAGAAACGGGTGTTTTCATTGCTTCTTTCTCATCTGATCTGATGCAGAGGGCAAACCAGTGGTGCCAAGTGGCTTTTTCTGTACAATTTAGACTCAGCTGAGGGGTGTATTTGGAGGACTAATTTTTCATGCACAAAAGCAGCAGAACGATGCTGTCTAGGAGATCCTCTTTCTCTTTTTTTTTTTAACATATTTTAGCAGAATGCAGCTGAAGCGCTGACAGAGACATCAGCGTGCGGAGCTTGGCTGTTCCCAAAATATCCTCTTTACGGTGCCTGGCACAACTGGCGATCACTCACATTTTTACAGACGCGTGGGGCTGCAGAGATGTAAAATGGACCAGGATGTGTGGGAATTCATGCTGCTGTCCTGATGGTCTGTGTAAGAGGAGGCCCTACAACAGGATTGTGTGGAAACCAAATGATCTCCACTGTGGGTGATATATGACCGTGGCAAGGTCTTTCTGCTACTCAGCAAGGAAGGAGAGAAAAGCGGTAGCTGGCAACTGCTGTTTCAGCCGACACTTGACTCAGATTTGCGCTGGACTAAGAGCGTTCCTGCTGCCCGTCGCAAAAGCTCAGCTGACCTGCAGCAGTCTGTTCAGCTGTGGTGAGGTAACTGGGCGGCTGGCGCTGCCTCTTGTCAGATGACAAACAAGCAAAACGCTTTAAGGCGGGAGCACCGAGTATTTCAGTACTGCCGCCTTTCTGTGTGTCTCAGAAAACAGCACCCGCTCTTGTTATGTTTGTTACTGTTCTTTTTCAGTCCAAAGCTGTTCAACGTGAGGGGTTTGCTGGTTACTTTGGATGACCTGCAAAGTTATCTGATGGGTACGATAAATGCAGGAACTGCTGCCTCAGAGCACATGGTGCTGCTGGTCCTTCAAGAAGAGAGGGCAGGACCTAAGTTGCTCAATCCAATGTGGCTTCTGCAAACTCGTTTGTGATCATTTCTAATACAACACTGTAGGGTCTTTATTTTCCCTGCCCCATGACATGAGAAACGTGAAACACTGCTTTGAGTGCAGATGAAAGAACTCTTCCCTTTGTGTGTTTAGGATTCAAAATCCTCCATCACTGCGATACTGGTGCCGTCCTCTTAGTTTGGCAGCAATACAGCACCTTGAATTTGGAATGGATCCCTCACTAGAGCCAAGGCAGGACAGGTACAACAGACTAGAAGAACCCTGAGGAAGCAACAACCAGGATTTGACAGCAAAATACACCATTAGTTTGCAGTGTCCATCCGGAATACATGCCCACAGCTACCCCTGGATGGCAGGGAGGGATTGATGTCTTCAAACACCCGCTCTCTGTGACTCACAGTTCCTCATGGACCCAAGTTGGGGTCTATCTGCTCACCCCACTGATAAGCCCCGTATACTGGGGAGAGACGAGTGGCTGCTGGCTTCACACCAGGCTGCAGGAATGAGCGCTTGCCAAATGGTGGGTGTTGAAGTGACCCTATCCCAACATCAGTCCTTGCAGTCTGTCCCCAGCAGCCAAGCTAGGCACAACTTCAAGGCGACAGCGAAAGGTGAGGAACACTTGCCCTCATGACTGGAGGCTTTCATTTGACTCCTTTGTTAATGAAGTGATGACTCTTGAAAAGGAGAGCAGTAACACAATTATTTATGCTCATCTGTCAGAGAAGTAGATCAAAGCTATCTGTAGAGCTGCAGACAAATATCACCACGGATGACCCAGAAGCTTCCTTTGTGTGAAGTGACAGACCGGAGCATGACTTCATTGGCAAACCAGTCTTAGATCTATAGAGCAAAGTCACCCAGCTTAACACTGACCCAGAGCTTCCCTCTGTGTTTGCTTCCAGATGAGTAGTGACAGGGGTTAGAGACGATGACGCCAACTTTCCCTGGCTTTGTTTTTATGGTAAGAGTCCTTATTCAGCACAACAGTATCACTTACGCTCATCATTACATGTGCAATCTTGAGATGGTATCTCGGCAAGTTCAGACGTGACAGAGGCCTTTGGGTTGTGTCACTGTGGGGTGTGTTCCAGCCTGGTGCTGTGCAGTAAGGGTGCCATGGACTGCGAAGCTCTGTGAGTGTGTGAGGAGGTAGTGGCATAGCAACCACTTCATGCCCAGCCTGGAGCCAAACCTGATGGGTCACTGCCATCTGGGTGTCTCAAAACACATCCTTGCTGTATTAACTACTAACATCTTCTCAGCAAGGGAGAGACAAGGAAATGTGAGAAAAGAGAGAAAATCCACAAAAGCAGAGCTCTATGAGCATCTAACAGCTGTGATTCAGGCCTCTAAAAGGACAACTGATGCCTAGAGGTTTAGCTGCTGCATGCTTGGGAAGGTTCCTGTAACTCATTGACAATGAATGATGTGGTCACCCCTGAAACCCAATTTTATATACTCATTAAGGATCAAGAGAGGCAGATCTGGGCTCTCTGCACCACAGAAAAGCTCATTTGCTCTCCATAGATCTCTGTGCCAATGTTACTCATGCTACTATAAAAGGGATTAGAAGGTGGCCATATCTTGAAGGGCTTTAAACACAGTGTTCCCATCTTCCATGATGTTTGATTCTTCCAAACACATCCCCTGAAGCCCTGCAGTGGAAAGAGGTCCCCATCTGCATCTACATAAAATAGAATTCCAGATTCCATTGCTGCAGGGAGATGCAAACACTAAAGGCTCAGAAACAAGCATCAAATCCACCAAGAGAGAAGGTCTCTCTGAGTAAAAAGGACCTACGCACGTGAGCAGATATGTTTTGGGGCATGATTCGAAGTCCCTTCCAATCCCTAATGTTCTGTGGTTCTGTGATTCATGGTGTCTTCAGTTTTTGTGGGTGAGGGGGTTTTTTTGTTTGGATTTGCGGGGGGCGTTTGGCGCTGGGTTGTCTGCAGGTGTGTACGATCACAGTCCCCGGATGTGCTGATGCATTTAGTGATTTGGCTTAACTTCAGGTGCCACACAAGGCGGTAGCAGGCAGATGTTCTGTGCATCCTGAAGAAATCAGCGTCTCACACTGAAAACCCAGGGTCGTGACTTAAGGATGTCAACCACAGAAAGTACAGAACACACACATAATTACACTTACATTATACAGGGGACTCTAGGTCTTTAATTCCACCTTTGCAAGAGTACTTGACAGCAATCTAAAGTAGAACTCAGCTTACACATCTTTACTTTCTTGCACGTGTAAATACACACTCGCACACCGGTGGTGAATGAGCTGCTTGCACTGTGGAAGTATTGGTATCCGTGTACAGCCCTTTGCCTGGTGGCTGAGCACCAAGACCTCATTCAACACAACACCCAACACCTTGGAAGAAAACTGTCTACTGCTGAGTGGTTTCTTCCCTCCGTATCTTGCGACTGCCCTGGTGCTTCAGTTGTTATAGTTTCCTTCCCTGCCTACTTTGCGTGCTTTGATGCTGATGTTGGCGTAAGCCCTTATATTACCCCTGCTATATGTATGTTTGTTTAGAAGCCACCATGTCTAAGGACTTTACGTCATGGCATACTAGACTAATAGAATGGTTTAGGTTTGGAGAATGTCTTGTTCCAACCCCCCTGCCATAGGCAGGGACACTTCTCACTAGACCAGATTGCCCAGTGGCCCATCCAACCTGGTCCTGAACTATTCCAGGGAGGGGGCATCTACAACCTCCCTGGGCAACCTGTTCCAGTGCCTTGGCACTCTCACAGTGAGGGATTTCTTACTAAGATCTAATCTAAATCTACGCTGTTTTAGCTTGAAGCCATCTCCCCTTGTCCTATCACTAGAGACCCCTTTAAAATGTCCCTCTCCGGCTTTTCTGTAGGCCTTCTTCAGGTTCTGGAAGGCTGCTATAAGATCCCTTCATAGCCTTCTCTTCTCCAGGTTGAACAGCCCAAATTCCTTCAGCCTGTCTTTGCAGGAGATGTGCTGCAGGCCTCTGACCATAGACCCAGAGAATCCATAGAATCATAGAATCACTGAGGTTGGAAGAGACCTCTGAGATCACGAGGTCCAACTCTCAACCCAATACCACCATGCCCTCTAAACCATGTTTCAAATGCTGCATCTACATGTTTTTTGACAACCTCCAGGGACGGCGACTCCACCACTTCCCTGGGCACCCTGTTCCAAGACCTGACCACTCTTGCAGTGAAGCAATTTTTCATAATGTCCAATCTAAACCTCCTCTGGTGCAACCTGAGGCCTCTTCCTCTTGTCCCATCACCAGTGACCTCTCTGCAGCCTCCTTTTGGGTAGTTGTAAAGGGCAGTAAGATTTCCCTTCTGTCTGCTTTTTTCCAGACCACACAAACCCAGTTCCCTCATCTACACCTCATAAGAAAGACTTGTCCTCCATGTTTCCTTCAGCTCGCACTGTGAAGGCAAGGCCATTAAGCAAATAGATTTGTCATCAAAGGACACTTTGGAGGCTGCAAAACACAGCAGTTTTCATCCAAAGGCTTTGTTGTCATCAGTTTGGTTTGCAGAAGAACTTACTAGCAGCATAGCCAGGAGCTGCAGAGCCAATCCTAAGCTTTGCATCTTCAGAGCATCTTCAGTTCGTCCCTGGGCTTTGTGGAACCCAGAAATGAAAGAAGGAAACGTGCTGTGGTTTTGCTAGCTGTAAACAGCAATTGTCCCTGGGCTCTGTGAGATCCATCCTGGGCTGCGTCTGCCTCCGAGCAGCAGCACCAGCAATCACACACTTGGCAGATAGACCTTTCATCATATATATTATCCCCCCATGAACTGCCCTGAGCTGTCCTCTGCAGCACTACAGTTCCAGTGGCTCTGTACCACCTCCCATTCTGCGTGGGGATGTGCCTGACCCCATCAAACGTCTGCCTACTGTCCTGCCTATCTTGTGACAGGGTGGCACTGGTGGCAGGGTGGTACTGGTTGCACCCTCCTAGCTTGGTGTCTCAGCACATTTCATTCCCTTCCTTTTCCACCTGCCAGCCTGCAGAGCATGTGCCACCTGCCCCAGCAGCCAGCTGCATCACCTGCATGCCCCTGGGGAAACCTAAACAGGGTGTCAGGCTGGCCCCACAGTTGGGAGTGCCCAAGCCAGCGGTGACACAGAGGCACAGAGCAAACCCAGGGAGCTGCTCTCACATTGGGTTTGGGGGGGGTTTGCCTCCCATGCCCACCCAGAGCGGCATCTGTGGGACTAGGCATCGGCTCGAGCCCACCCATCTGCACAGCTGATGTAACGTGTGAATTGTGATTGTCTCCTCCTTTATCTGAAGTTGGTCTGTGGTATTAATCCCAGTGATTAGCAGGAGAACAATCGCCTTTCACCGCATCTGTGCCAGGTCCAGCTGGGGGCCTACCTTGCTTTCAAAGAGAGAAACTACAGAAGAATATTTGAGCAAGTGAAGAGAGATATTGCAAAGGGAGGTGATGACAATAAAGGGGGGGAGAGTGAGGGAAAGGAAGAGAAGGAAGGAGGGTCAGAGATGGATAAAATAAGGAGCAGGTAGTGGGATGAGATAACCCTTAGCATCATCCTGGACTGCCCTGGCGCCATCCTGGGGATGGGGCTCTGCTGCACTAAGAAGAACAGTGTGGATGTGTGTGCCTCCCACACCCCAGCTACGCCCCCTGAGCAGCCACAGACCACAAGAGAGGGGGATGCTGAGGCTCATCTGTCTCTAACAGATCCCAGCTAGAGTCTTGCATGCACTTTTCCCAAAAACCACCCACAGATGCTCAGCTGTTCAGCGACATCTTCTTGCCAGATTTGTAGGACTTCAGCATCAGTCTGCTAATCCAGAGGGAGGGAGCTGTTGGGGTAACTGCTCCTTTCTGACTGCACGTGGCAGGAATTTGGGTTTCATCATCCCCTGACAGCCAGGAGTCGCAGGGACTCCTTTGTCACAGCCTCAGCACTGTGGCCTCAGAGCCCAGATGCTCTAGGCCAGCTGCTTCCCGGGTTGCTCCTGCCATTCCAAGGTGAGTTTTGCCCTGCCTGCATGTGGGCAGGGGTGTGCTGTCACCTCCCATGGACCCAGGCAGGGACGGACGCATTCACACCCACACGCTGCTCCCGCTGGTGAAGCCCATCTCGTGTTTGCTATCACAGTCCATGTTTAATTACACTGTGGAGCTCATTACCACAGGAAGCAGCCGAGGCCAAGAATTAAGTAAGACTTTTAGAACAGGATTGGCCATTCAGACAGACAATAAGAGCATCCAAAGTTGTGATAATTCATGCCGATAATAAGTTTGGAAAGGATGCACAGCTTTTTGCCTCAGAGTTTAAGCCAAGTAGAATAGACCAAGAGATTTGGTCTGATGAGAGGGGAGTCAGGGGACAGATTGCCTCACTGTCTGGTTATGGACATGGCCCTGCATGTCCCCGAACCACGTAGCACTGGTCCTTGTCAGTGTCAAGGCACAGGCTTGATGCTCTGGGTCAGACCCAGACACATCTCCTGTCCTCCTTGCCCAGCAGTGCCATAGGGCCAGCTTATGCATATCTTCCCATGGGATGGTGTGATGGGGAAGTTCTCCTAGCCCATGAGATGAAACCTAACAGAGCCCTGGTCCTTCCCCACAGCCATCATGGGGATGCAGGGCAGCCATCCCCACACCAGCTTGTGGTTGGAGCCAGCCCTGTGTCCCTGTCCAAGCCAGCAGTGAATGCTGGTGGGACTCTTGGGTGAGATGCTGCTCCTGCCTGGTCATGCAAGTCAGGGCTCCTTGCTGGGGGCCGCCAAGGAGGGCAGTTACAGTTTAACTTGCTCAGCCCACAGAGCCTGCTGTAGGGAGCACCTGTCTAATGATTAAAGTGCTAAACCAGAAGGCATGAACTCTGCATGCTCTTCCCAGCCTTGCTACTGTGTTACCTGGAGCCATGAAAGTCAGGCCACTGCAACTGCCAGGTCTGCCTGGTTACTGCAGCATCCTTTAAATCCTTGTGTCTTCACAAAGGTTTCTTATTAGTTAGGTTTTTTTGGTATTCAAAACTTAGTAAATGGCTTGGCTCATCCCTTTGTTCATGGACCTGGGAGGAAGAGAAAGAAGTCACAAGGAGGGATGCTGCTGTAGGAGATCTGCTGCAGGAGACCTGTACCCTCATTCACCTTCTACCCTGTGGAGCACAACATCAGAAATGCAGCTCCAGACACTGAATCTCTTGTGGGCACCTGACAGGCTTCCCAGAGATGCACTTTGAAAGACCAGGAAGGCAGGAGCAACCAGACAGAGGATAACATTTGTCACCACTGAATGTGAAGAGGTAACCTGCCATCTGGCAGGGCAGCACACATCAGCCAGCACCGCGGGCAGTCTCCATCTGACCTCTGGAGCAGCTCCCCGGTGCTCCCACGGATCCTACTAGTGCATCACTGAGGTGAGGAAAGGCAAATTCACATCATACAGTTGCTGCATTGCCCTTTGTGCCCTGCGTTAGCGAATGGAAAGATCATGCTTGGAGATGTCCACCTCCAAAGGCAGCCCATCCTGTGGAGCCACTGCCCAGCTCCTGTCTCTTCTCCATGGGGTGTTCCTGACCCCAAGATGGATTTTACTTCATGATGTCAGGCCAGATGAATCCTGGTTTAATTGACCGTGGGTGAAATCGTGCTTCAATGGTTAATGTTATACTTAGGGCTGGGAAAACTACTGCAAGATCATAGCAATTAGAGCTGGAAATGATTCAAGTAATCTAATTTATTTCCTCTCTCTCCCCACCATTGTATCTCCCAGGGATGGGGGCAGTACATTTCCCAACAATACATCTCCCTGTGTGTTGTCTGGTCCTGTCTCCCTGACTCAAGGAGCAAAGTATCCATGTGTCCCTGGGGAGATGATTCCACTGCTTGAAAGACGTTAACATTAGAAAAAGTTTCAGAAGTTTAGTCTGTATTTCCTTTTGTGGAGTGACACAAATTCTCAGGTCATGAGTTTTATGCCTCAAGGAAACTCAACACTGCTTCCCACGAGGCCAGTGGCTGGGAATAAGGTAGTGGTTTTCTTCAGTGTTTGCGTGTTTGCAGGCGCAGGTAGAGAATGTGTGGGTGGGTCAATGAAGGTTTTCACACCTGTGAGGCAGTTCAGATCACGTAACTCATCTAACAATAAGGTCTCCTGCTTCTGAATATACTCTGCAGGGTCATGCCATTAAATTGAGAGGGAATTCTGCTCCTTACACTGTTTAAATGTCTCATCTCCTGTGCCAGGTGAGCTGAGTATATCCACACCACAAACAGTCTGAGCACTTCCCCATCCTCTTCCTGCTCACCAACAGCCAAGGCTAGCCAGGTGAGAGATGTGTCCTTCCTGTCTGTCCTACAACAGTTGTTTTTTCTTCCTCCATGACCTCTAATCCTGAGGTGAAGAAGTGCCAGCCCCAGGAGGGTTCTCATGAGGACAGATGAGGACCTCTGGCCTGCTGGCCCATTGTGGCCAGCTGTCCCTCGTAGCACCAAAAGTTACTCAACAGGCCGAGCAATTTGTTCCCAAGCCTCAGTTCCATGACACTCCTCTTCACACCTCCATGTCCCCAGGAAGGGACCCTACTCGTTGCTGTGTTCCCAAAAGCAGCACCCTGCCTTCTGCAGCCTTAAGATGCAAGTTGGAAGTTTGACAGACAAGCAGGGAACAACAACACATATGGAAAACTGGCTTTACCTCAGAGTGAAAAAGCCGGCCACCTAAAATTTCCTGCAGCCGCCTGCAATTTCAGGGCTGCCTTTGCCCTCTAATTACTTGGTATTTGCTGTACCAACTATTATCTTTATAGTTACATAGTTTTGAGGACAATGGCTCCTTATTTCCTATCCACAAATGCCAGGTTACTATTTACCTCCAGCTGCACCTCTTCTATCTCCTATACCCATTAAAAGAAAGTATCATTAATGACTACAGTGATGGGAAACACTGGAGCAGCTGGACATAAATTAAGACACTCAGAGTCTTCAATTACTTGTACAGTGTAGTCTGTATTTACCCACTCCTCTCAGAACGCTCATGTGAGGATTTCCCACTCTGGATCTGCACAGATGCTTGGAGCTGTTTGTGGAGCTATTTGAAACCAGGCACTTGTGTAGGACTGTGAGCCTCCACCCGGTGTAATTCAAGGGAGACCAAATGCCTCTGTGATGTAACTCCCTCTGGATACTCGTGTGTGGCTGGGCACATGCAAGAGCATCGAGGTGCTCCTCACCTTGTGTGCAAAGCTCTACAGCTCTCACCTCCTGGAGACTGGATGCTTGATGCTGTGTGGCCTGGAGATGGGGATCTCAAACCAACCAGTGTAAATCCTGGCATCACTGACTGCTGCAGTTCTGCCACCCAGCTCAGAGGCCAGGCAGATAAATCCTGCCTCCGTAGCTGAGATGCTCGAGGGCTGGGCACTGCTCACAGAAATTTGCTGTGATCTTGCTAACGCCCGTGGAGCTACTCCCTGCTTCTGCCAGGAAAAGTGAGAACAGGATCTGGCCGAAAAACTGTGAAGTTTTATGGGACGAGAGGCGGGAGAGAGCCCCCAGTGCGAATCCTGGTGTTGCAAGCAAGGGATGGATGTGCCTGCTGAGAGCCAGCCTCAGCAAGCACTTCAGACAAGCTGTACGCCACCTTCTCTGCCAAACTTCGCTAGCCTTTGCTAGCTTTTTTTGAACAGCATCTTCGAAAGAGCTTTGCTTCATTCGCACCTTCCCCGCACACTTCACCCCACCTCACCCGAGACCCCAGTGCGAATCCTGGTGTTGCAAGCAAGGGATGGATGTGCCTGCTGAGAGCCAGCCTCAGCAAGCACTTCAGAC
>JAOXOE010029136.1:0-14933 GCA_028565055.1 Phoeniculus purpureus
GAATGGAGCAAAGCTGGAGCTGGGTAGATTTAGACTGGATGTGAGGAGGAAGTTCTTCACTGTGAGAGTGGTGAGAACCTGGAATGGGTTGCCCAGGGAGGTGGTTGGGGCCCCGTCCCTGGAGGTGTTTAAGGCCAGGCTGGGTGAGGCTCTGGCCAGCGTGATCTAGGATGGGATGTCCCTGCCCATGGCAGGGGGATTGGACTAGATGATCTTTCGGGGTCCCTT
Organism: Phoeniculus purpureus; assembly: GCA_028565055.1. NCBI lineage: Eukaryota > Metazoa > Chordata > Aves > Bucerotiformes > Phoeniculidae > Phoeniculus > Phoeniculus purpureus. Next base: position 229 of record JAOXOE010029136.1, read on the forward strand.
CCAATCCCTTATGATTCTAAGTGCAGTTAGGGATGCTGCAAGCTCACCTGTCTGTGCAGTATTTCCCGAGCTAAGTCTGAAACCATTACTCTCTTCCCAGAAAGCTGTCCTTGGTCTGTCTAGGTATATTTTTGCTAAATTGGCAGCAGCAGTACTAGGGGCACAGTAGCTGAGTTTTCAGAGGGTTGGAAAGCCAGACACATACCTTTCCCATCTCACCTCCTTTTCAGTAAATTTAATAGGGTGGAGTTGTGCTTCTCCTACAGAGGCAGGGAGCTGGGCTGCAGCCTGTCTGTGTGGCAGAGCAGGCTGGGGCTGCCTCCGTCAATGCTCATGGACATCATCCTCTCCATCTCCAGCTTTCCCAGGGCTGTGAGTACAACCTTAGTTTCTAGCAGAGGAGCCCCAGGGACTGTCCCTTTTGGTTGGACTTCTTCCTGCTTATCCAGACAGCTACCCTGCTGCAAGGAGCAGCGATGTAGGAGCTACCTCTCAGCTAACCCCTTTGCCTGCCCTCAGCTTGGGAGATGGGATATCTCAGACTGGGGTTTTAAAGTGTCTATGAGCTGCATGTGCTGTCCTCATGGAAAGGGGGGTGTCTGAGGGCTTAGGAGAGATCTTTCAGCACAAGCTGGGGTTCCTGCAGGATAAGATGCTCCACCAGCCCTGGCCAGTGTTCCCCAGGGCAAAGGTTGAGCTGTAACCTCACTTGGGGTTTAAGATGCTGGTTGCACAGAACACCTGTATTTATTTTCAGCCTTCTAGGAAGTAAATATTTGGGGCAGATCACTGGGATTTGAACAGGGAACAGAATGTGGCATGGGGAGAGTGTAATAAAAGATTGAACGTAACTTAGAAATCATGTATGTAGAATATAAATTATAAATCAATATAAAGAAGAATAAAGGCCTAAGTGAGTAATGTCAGTACAGACATGCTTTAAACTGTGTAATTCAATTCTGTTATTTTTATAAAACCTCTGCTAGCAAAGGGTAGGGCCCTGAGGCAGCAGGGTGGCTGCGAGGTCAGTGAAGGAATCGATGTGTGCCAGAGCCACGGTGCTCCCCACTGCCGTCGCACCCCACCCAGTGGCTTCGGGGCAGCAACCAGCATGGGCTATAGACATCTGGCAGGGGAAAGCAGCAGTATGCTCCCCGGGTTGAGAGGGGATGGAGTCCAGAGGCTTCCCTGGAGCTGTACCTTTGATGGCAGAGCCACTCAGGCAGGCACTTTGTGGTTTCTTACAGCAGAGGGTAGTGTTACCTGTGTCTGCTCTGCTGCAGAAAGACTGGTTCCCAGTGAGGGGTGGATTTAGTCTTACTTGTTTGCAGCTGCTACGGCGTTGTTAAATATTTATAGCAGACATATATATCCATCCCTGCTGTTTTACTGATGTTATTTCTGTGAAGCAAATATACAACCCATTAGCTCCCTAACTCTTTACCACAGTGCTGATATTTAGCTTTCAGAGCTAACCAGGCTGCTGCTTTCCTGAGAGCATTCATCTCACCTGTGCTTGCTGCCTCTGCTAGTGCTGGTCCTTACTGCTTTATTTGTGGCAAAATGTCATTGTTCCAGTGGCTCTCTGATTACAGGAATCCCTTTCCTCTGCTGCCACTGCCTCCCAGCTGTTCCAGGTCAGATAGGCAGAAAACCCAGTTAAAAACAACCACGTAGTTACTGTTCCCAGTTGTGACTCCATACTGGTGTGGAGGCATGGCCAGAAGCCCCGATCCCGCCTCATCCTACACCGTGTGGCAGTGCTGCCTCCACCGAGGCCAGCTGATGCCATGGTGCTGTGGTGGAAATGTGACTTGACCTGGCAGAGGAGCCTGTGTTGGTAGTAGACCTTTGGAGAGGCAGCAATGGCTCCCAGCTCACTGAATGCTGAAAGCCATGAGCCAAGGTGTAGGGAGGTCCATTGGGCCTCCTTTGTGCCTTCAGCACCACCAGAGTCTTCAGTGGGCTCACAGAGGAACCATCTTGGGCACTGTGGGGCTTTGGGGCATGCATCTAAATTGGCAACAGAGTACAAGCAACAAGTTACAGCTCAGGTTATTTTATTCTAATAATATAGTAAGTATTTATAACTGCCATACAACGTACTTATTTCTACCTTTGGGGCCACTGGGGTTTTTTCAGCCATAATGAGGTCTACTTAGTTCCTCTGTCCTCATGGGCACTTCTCATGGCTTTTTCTCATTCTGATTCCTTTCAGTCTAGGTTACCTGAGACTTAGCAGAGTCCATAAGCTCTTTTACTCTTGTGTTTCCATGTTTCTGTCTCTGTTTAAACTACAGCAAACAGGAGAGATCATAGATGTCACGTAACTGTGCCCTTCTAAGTGGGTTGAGACTATACATCGATTATTGAATTTCCCACAGTGAGCTGGCACATAGCAGCCCAACCAGGTTAAAAATCGTGTGTATCCGTGTGTTCCTGTGTGTAGAGAAAACAAATTTTTCTTACTTTCTATATAAAACAATACATTATTTGAGAGACTGTGTTCAGTCCTAGCAAGATACTGTGTCCTGTTGTGTTCCTTTACGCCCTAGAGTTGTTTCCCCAAAGAATACATAATTTAAGCTTTTCTGTGAAAACTGAGCATAGCCCCCACATTGCTGGTGTGGTGCTGACTGGTCTGTCTGGAGAAGAAGGAAGATGCATGCGGTGGGAGTGTCAGATGGTACAATCCAGTGATCACCTTCTTAGGCTGTTGAGAAGAATTTCCTAAGGGGCCTTTTTGGCAGTTTGCAGGTGATGTGAGGGACTCAGGGGAAATTTGCACTGCTGTGGCCTTGCTTGAGGCTTCAGTTGTTAGGTTGTCTCTGCCTGTAGCTGTAGGAGATTAATCTTCTTGGGCCTTTCCCATACAGAGCATCAAGCACTTGATCATCTGCTCTGTGGCAAGTTCTTAAGGTGAAAACACTTTTTCCTTGGGGAGACCGTTGCCCTCTGTCAACAACCACTTCTTTTGGCAAAGGATGAGTAACAGTGAGGAAGAGAGCCAAGTCACTTGGCCTCCCTAAAATAAACCATCTGGCTCAGCCCAACAGAGAAGTAAAATCTGTAGGTCCAGATGTTATTAAAGTATGTGTTGGTTGTGGGGTAGTGTTCATGGAGGTGTTGCTTTGTTTGGGTTATTTTCCCTTCTATTGCCTCAGTTTCTTTGAGGTGTGTTTGCAGAGCTTGGTGTTAAGACTCAGGACCACTTTATATGAAGCATTTGCTCAAGGATGTGATGCCATTAAGTTGTAAAGGAACATCTAGCTTCAGGATAGGTAGAGATGCAAATAACACCGTTACCTCCTGCACTGGCTAAATGGAAGATGTGATGTGTTCTCACAGGAGACAGCACACAGGCTGCTGGGCACACTGGTGTTGTGAAGGGAATGCACAGATTATCAGATACAGCCTTACACTGTCCAGATCACCAGGTGTTCACAGTCCTTTTATTACATGTAAGGATACAGAAAATCATAACTACTACTACAATAGTCATTAAAATGAGGTGCAAAAGATTAGCAAGACCTTTTTACATAGCATGGTTTGCAGTAGGAGCTTTTTGCTAGGGAGATGGGAGCTTTTTTTGTCTGTAGCTGGAGGAGGAAAGCTGCTCATCAGGGTTAAGTGGCAGCTCTGGGAAGCAGAGAGCAATGTGCTGGGATCATGTCTGCAGTGCTGCTTGGACCTGGAAGTTCAAGCCTGTTCCCGTTCCCTTACTTGGGCTTCAATTTGTGGTGGTGGGAGATTCACTTAACTTAATTTTTCATTTCATCCTTACCAGACTTTTGAGGATTTGTAGCTCTCTCGAATACTTAATGATCTGAGCTTGGGCTCAATGATCTTTGAAGGTCTTTTCCAACTGGAGCAATTCTGTGAACTCTGTGAATACCAGGATCACAACTTCTTTGCGTAAAGTTTCTCAAAACCAACCTTCCCATTTGGCTTTAGACACTCTGGAAATCTGGAGGCACTGGATCTGATTCAGACCAAGACTAAACCTGAGAAGCACGTTTCAGTCACTGTACCTGAAGCGACGTTGTCTTTGGATATTCTTTTTCTCTCTCATGCTCTGGAAATGTGAGCACAAGTGTACGTTTGCATTGTATTTCCCTTTGCTCCTGCCAGACTAGGGAGATACCTGTGTCTCATGTTGACTTGGAGCCTGTTAGCTGTAAATGCACTTGCACCGGATCTTTGATGGGTGCTGTTTCTGTTGGGTTTTTCCAATTTCATTATTGATTTACCTCTTCCATTGACATGTGCTATAAAAATCTGTAATTAATCAAATAGATCTGGTATTTTAACTTGAAGCCCCCTGCATGTTACATCTCTCAGTAAGAACTCTTTGTTTAACAAATGGAATTTTCCTCAGTACTGCAGTAACAAAGCTGTGCTGGTGGTGCAGGAGGTCTTAGGTGCTAGAAAAGAGACAACTAATGAACACAGCTGCAGGTGATGCAGCAATATGTGGCTTCATTTTTTTGGGATTTCCTTTTTGTCTCCTCAAGAGCACTTAGGAGTTGGAAATATTACTGGCTCTGCAAATAATACCTGTCTATACCTGTCACATAATCATTCACAGCTAAATGTTTATTTACCTAAAGCAAATACTACAGATAGCTCTGTAGTTCTGAAGTGTTGCTGTGGGGAACAGCTGAGCTGTATAAACCCCGACTCCTCAGGCACTGAGCTGCTCAGTTACAGCTGGAGACAGCAGGAGCTCCAGTGCCTTGCAGCCAAGTGTAGGCATCCACTGGAGGATTGCAACCACAATCTCTCTAAGTGTTTCTAGAGCATAAAAAATTGTCTCAACGACAACTTCTGTGGAAAATCACTGATGGAAAATCTTCATCGTTCCCTTCTGTCAGAACAGCAGGGAGAAGATTGTGTGCAACAGTGTGCCTAACTGGATTCAGACTTGCGCCTGTGCTTTGTTCTTTGGATGTCTTGCTCACGACTTTCTGCATTCTGTGTATTTTTCACTCACCTCTGGATTGTTTGGAAGTGGGACAAAAGAGGAATTTCTCCACTGGAAACTGAGAAAGAGACTTCAAAGTTCTGAGCCAGGAGAGGTCATAAAGCTGATGTGAGAAGCTGAACAATCCATCTGTCCAGAGGAGGTCCTATAAAACATGGTTTTTTGAGCCATCCCTGAAGATGTCACTGCCTGCCACTCTGGACAACTATGCTTGCCTCTAATTTGCCTTGTTTGCACCTTTCAGGGGGTTGGTTCTTAGCTGCCAACCAGAGCCTTTTCCCTAATTAATTTGTCATTTTGGCTATTTAATTTCTTTCATTTGGCCCCAGCAGTTGTCCTCTACAATTCTGTTACGATGGAGAGATATACCAAGTACCATATTTCCCTTGTGCTCCTTTCCTCTTGAAGGCATCAGCAAGTGAATTCCAGGATGGTAGGGAAGGTAGTAAAGAGTCACAGTGAGAAAGCCACAGTCATGGCATCATCTACACATCACTTCCACAGCCTCCTCCAGTCTTGCATTTCTTGAAACTCAAGATACGTTTTTCTTTGCTAGGAGGTTCTACTGGTAGTTCTGTTTGGCCATGGTACTGATGAAACTCAGGACCTCTATCAATAACAGAGTTCCTTGAAATGCATTAACTTCCAACTGAACCTCAGAGTAATGTCCAGCAATTTCTGCTGACTTCAGAATCAGCTCAGCAAGCCTCTTTTTGTCATGCAGAGCTCATTAATTTCAGTGGAGTTTTGTTTTAAACTCTTGGGTTCATTCACACCCATGGTGGAAAAGGTAAAGTACAAAGCCAACACCAATTAAAACCACTAAAAGCTGCTTTTTGCATAACTGTGCCTGGTCATGTCCTTCTGCAGTCTGCATCCTGGCAGCTATGAGAAATGTCTTTTCTGGCTGTAGTATCATGGCCGAGTTTGAAAGGGTTCTGTCAGGTGTCTTGCTTGTACATTTGGTTGCTCATATCAAAATGTCCGGTTTATATTTATTCGAACCAATGGTTCTGGCCTGAGTTTTCCAAAACCCATGTGTGTAAACATAATCTTCAAATGGCAGACAAGAGAGTGAGCTAAGGAGAGCTCATGAGCCTAGGAGACCTGTACAGAGCACAAGCTGCTGTGTGTGGTTGGTGAATTTGACACTTGCTGTAAGGAGATCAGAACCTGAGATGTCCAGAATTGCCTGAAGGGTTTTGAGGACAGGTCCTTTTTCAACACATGATATGAAAGCACTCTGAACATTAATAACAGGGTCCAGTTGGAGGCCTGTATGTAGTGGAGTCCCCCAAGGGTCAGTACTGGGACCAGTCCTGTTCAATCTATTCATTAATGACTTGGATAAGGGATTGGCATGCACTGTCAGCAAATTTGCTGATGACACAAAGCTGGGAGGAGTGGTCAACACCCCAGCAGTCTGTGCTGCCATTCAGCAGGACCTGGACAGGCTGGAGAGCTGGGTAGGGAGACATTCAATGAACTATAACAAGGGTAAGTGTAGAGTCTTAGATCTGAGCAGGATCAGCCCCAGGTACCAGTATAGGTTGAGGACTGACCTGTTGGAGAGCAGTGTAGAAGAAAGGGACCTGGGGGATCCTGTTGGACAGCAGGATGACCATGAGTCAGCACTGTCCCCTTGTGGCCAAGAAGGCCAACAGCATCCTGGGATGGATCAGAAGGGGGTGCTTAGCAGATTGAAAGTCATTCTCCTCCCACTCCACTCTGCCCTGTGAGACCATATCCGGACTATTGTGTCCAGTTCTGGGCCCCTCACTTCAAGGACCTGAAGCTGCTGGAGAGAGTCTAGCACAGAGCCACAAAGATGATTAAGAGAGTGGAACATGTCCCTTATGAGGAGAGGCTGAGGGAGCTGGGTCTCTACCTCTTGGAGAAGAGGAGGCTGAGGGGTGACCTCATTAATGTCTATAAATATTTGAAGGGTGGGTGTCAGAAAGATGAAGCCAGACTCTTCTCAGTGTCATCTAGTGATAGGTCAAAGGGCAATGGGTGTAAGCTGGAACACAGGAAGTTCCACATCAATATGAGAAGAATCTTCTTCACTGTGAGGGTGACAGAGCATTGGAACAGGCTGCCCAGGGAGGTTGTGGAGTCCCCGTCTCTGAAGACATTTAAAACCTGCCAGGATATGTTCCTATGCGACTTGGTCTAGGGGATCCTGCTGTGGCAGGGAGATTGAACTAGATGATCTTTTGAGGTCCTTTCCAATCCTTAATGTTCTGTGATTCTGTGAAACACACAGAATCACAGAATCATCATGGCTGGAAAGGACCTCCAGGGTCATCGAGTCTAACCTTTATCCTATTACACTGGCAGATAAGCAGTGATTACACCACTAGCACTGCTCGTGGTGGTGTGTAGCTCCACTGGAGTTAATATGGGCTGGTTTTGTGCTGCTCGTGTAGTCCTACCAACCTTCATGGCTTTGTGCGGGGTTTTATGTTTTCTTATGACTTTGCACATGTGTTTCACATTGTTTTGAAGACTGAGTAGTTGTTTTCAGTCTCATAGTGTCTGTTCACTGAATCAAGTCCAGAGCTACACATGGTTTAATCCCAATATTCCTAGTAATTGCAATAAACCTCACTACACATCTGTAACTTTTCACTGCATCTTGTATTTGGTTCTGTCTTTCAGTAGGAGCTGTCCTTGGTTTTGGTTTCACAAGTTTATTAAGTTTTTTCATTCAGATTTGCACAATATTTTCAAATTGAACCATGAACACTGATACCTAATTCAAAGAGTTATGAAATAATGTTGTATTGTTGTCTGCTGTGAGTACCAAGGCACCATCTCAGGTCATCTTTTCCCCAGCTGTCAATAGCAGTGCCTCTGGCTGCCCTGTGCAGAGGTCTTCTCTGTACCTTCTACTAGTGAGTTCTGGTTTTTTATCGGGTATTTCTGTAGCTTTGGTGCAGTGTATTTTTTAGACACTGGAGAATATTTGGAGCCATACATTTGCCATCTCTTTTGCAGTGCTTTCTTTTGCATTTCTCTTGCCTTTTGACCTATGAAATTCTTACGCTTATGACCTTTTTGATTTTCAGTTTCGTCTCTAAATGGTGACTCTCTTGCCTAGTCTCACCTTGCTTTCACTATAATGCTTTCCTTCAATTCAAAATTGTTTTTATGAAGGTAGAAACAGCCTTGCCTATAGATCTGTATTTCTCAGCAGTCTCTGTTTTGAGCACAGTCACTGTCCTACAAGAAAAGCTGCCAAAGTATTATCGCAGTTCTGTTTTGGCTTAAGAGCAGTCAAAAATGCTTCAGCAGGCTCTTCTTCCTTCTGCATGCATCTTCAATATTTATATGTCATAGCAGGTGTATTTCAGGCTGTGATACTCTTCAGTCTTGCAAACTTGAGGTTAATAGCTTGCCCTCTCATCCTGGTTTACTTGAATGTTGTTTAAGAGATCAATATCTTCAGGTTATAAGGCAGAGAGTGGAAGAACCCACTATTTTCTGTGAGTGCCCATTATGCTTGAGTCGGTCTCCATCAATCAGGGTTCTTAGTTTAAATGTCCCAGGAGAACAAAAATCCACCAGTGATCGTTACCTATTTAGGAGCTTTAATTGTTCCACTTCTTGTTCCTTTTCTTTCAGGTTCAGTTGTTTGTTTTTCCTCCCTCTTGTTTTCACTTTCCAAAATGTTGCTGAGAGGTCTCATCTTCTCTTGCTGCAGAGTCTGCTCCAGTTTCAGATAGTAACAGAAGAAGGAGGGGATGCCTCAGTGCACAGAGATTTCTGTGTTCCTCAGCTCTCCACAAGCATCTCAGTCATGTATAATTTAGTTATTCGTATGTCAAGAGGTGAGTGTGAGGTGAATGTTCCAAAAAGAGATGAGGCAATTCAGAGCTGCTCTCTTCGCAGAAGGGTGTAACTCCTTTTAAAAGAATAAGAGAGATTTTGTCTGCCGCACAACTTGTAAATAATTTTTGAGGTGAAGCAAAATTATAATGTCTTCCCAGATTCAGCCAGGTGATAGTTCCTTGAGGCTGGAAATGCTGACTGGCAGTAGCTGCCAGAGACATACCATTTGCTTCTGAATTCAGCTTAAAGAAGAAAATCCGGTTCTGTTTTCTGCATGGGTGAAATGCTTTTGCAGCTCTGTGTGTGTGTGTGTATGCATTAGGGAAAGTGCTATCTGGTAGTGAAAACTTGTCTTTCTCTGTCCTACAGAGCCCGGTTATTTCTGATTGGCCTCTTCAACACCTGATAGTCAGTTGGACCTCTGTCCTTATCCTGCTTTGTCCTTCATTAGCACTGCTGCTCTGGGACATCCTGCTTGCATTCCAGGTAGCTCTGCAGGAGCTCACTGACAGTTGCACAGCCTGAAGAAAGTCTGAGCCTCCACCTTAACTGCCCGGAGGAACAGAGACCAGATGATTCTCACCAAGTTACTTCTGCCTTAACAGTCCTGTAGGGTTTTGGCAGCACAGCAGGAGCTGTCTTCTCTAGTCTGAATATTGCAGCAGCACACAAAACCTGAGGTGTCATTCTTTTTCCTAGCAGAAGGCTAGCTGAGAGCACAGCATGGGTATGATTGATGTGTCTTTGATTTGGAGATTATAGCCAGATCTGGAGAACAGTTAATGTGAAATACTGGCAATATTAAGGCTGAAAAATATTCCATCATTTGTCATTCCTCCTTTATCTCCTGCTGCTTTGTGAAAGTGTTCACAGAATCGCACAATGTTACAGGTTGGAAGGGACCTCAAAAGATCCTCTAAGTCCAACCCCACCCTGCCAGAGCAGGTTGTTCAATATCCCAAAAACTGAGTTACGAAAAGGCAATTTCTTAAGCGCTGAGACGTGGTTATGGCCGTGAGGAATAAGGTGGTGGCTGAGGCTGACCTTGCAGCAGCAGCCGTGCTCTTCTCCATATGGGATGGTTTGGGAAGTGTGCTGAGCCTATCTCATAGTGATGAAATCAGAGGCAACTCTTGGGAGTAATTAAAACTAATCTATATAGAACTAATCTAAATAGGAACAGTATGTCTGGATGGATGTCAGCTGTACAGCTTGTAGAAAGCCCCATCCATACATGAAAACAAACCAAATTGTTTATGTAATGCCTTACAATTGTGATGTTAATAGATAACATGTAAGCAAGAGCTATATTTGCTGGGCAATAAATATTTAAGCGACTCTGACTGTAATGATGCTGAGTTTTCACTCTGTGTGAGTCAGAAGTTCTCAGTAATGAGTTCAGCCTGCTTGGTTTGCTTCAGGGGGTTGTTGTTCGGGGGTTCACTCTCATTTGGAGCTATGGCTTTTTGCTTGGAAACCTCTTTCACAGATGTCTGGAAACCAACTGAGTGGACTTTTGCTCATGTTTAGTGAAGGCTGAATCTAAATTTAGTTAAATTTAGTGGACAAGGGATTCCATGAATTTCTGTAGTGTGAATATTAACTTTTTTTTTATCACTACTCCTCTTTCTGTTGTGGGTATGCAAAACATCCCACAAGATCATCTAGCAGCTCCCCTATTGCCTCTGTTGCCTCTTCTGATTGCAAATCAGCAGCTATAACTGAGTGGCAGAGGAATGGAAACAGCTAGGTGTTCTCAGTTTCAAGACGAAAGAAAAACAGCTGAGAGGAGACTGTAGGTAGAGGCACACAAGAAACCTTCAAAACGGATGGCTTTGCTGGACCAAATTCCTCTCTCTTTAATTATTCCTGACTATTTTAATAAGCTATTTGCATAAATAGCCTTCTTTTTTTTTTCCCTGACATAGATTTGACTTCTCTACAGAAAAATTATAGTGCCTAGACTTTTTGACAGTTCAGTCTTCTGCCCTATTTTACCTTGATGGAGGTGCTCTCCAGGTTTTAGCTGTTTGTCAGCTTTACCAAGAACATTTTAAAGGCCTAATATAAATCCCTGTCTGTGCTCTTTAATCAGTGAAATAGGTGCTTCATTTTTCTGGGGAATGTACAGAGGACACACATGCCAAAGTGATTTTTCACTTAGAGTTGTAGTCAGATCTAAACCTGGAGTACTCATTTGTGATGGAGTCTTGCTGGAATTTCCATGGAAATGGATTCTGCTGGAGAAAGGCTGCATGTTCTGAGGTTGTGGATAAACACCCATCCAAGCCAGTTCGGATCTGCATTTTTGTTATGCTCACTAAGCTGGTTTATCCAGAAAAAAGCACGTTTCCTGGAACAGAGGAACAGCTGAGCCTGTCAGCGTTAGTTATTCATTGTTCATAGTGGTACAAAGCTGTTGCCAAACTGCCAGTGATGTCCAGTCTCTATAAGGATCTTGCCAAAAAATGCCCTCTTTGGGAGCGTTTGAATAGCTCACCGAGCCATCTGGTGAGGAAGAACACATAAACACAGGCATTAATTAACTGTAACTAGTCTCTACTGAGCATGTACAAGATGATAGTTATTTTGAATGTTTATAACTTGGATGAAAGCTACCTGGTTGTGAATTTGTAATTCCCCATAACACAGCCCAGAGCTGCCCTGCTGCCTCAGCACAGCAGACCTGAGTGATTGCTTCCCCTTGGAGGTGGTGCAGTCCTCCCTGCCCTGTGCCGCAGTGCGGCCTCACTGGGTTTCCTAAAGGCTGCCAAGGAAGTATTCTGTGTGAGGACAGGTGCCTCCTAACCTGGTCGCAAACACCTCAAGTGTCAATATATTGTAAAAAAACTTCTAAGGGAAGTGATAAGAATTCTTCTTCACCTGCCTGCTGCTGCATATTAGTCATATGGTAGAGAGTAAAGCCCTGCTTATCAAAATCCATCATGCACCTAACACACTCTGATTACACTCGATACAAAGACGTTGGCTGACATAAAAATAACTAAATGCTGTAGCTTTTAGCAGCTTTTCACTTAGATTTATGTCCTGCAGAAGTTCAACAGCTCAGCAGCTGTTCACAGGAACATCAGAGCATATCATGGGGTGTCTCGGTGTAGCCAGGTATTCTGTGGTAGAACCAGGGAAGACATTTTTGGGAGAGTAGGGTATGACAGCACTAAAACAGAAATACTATGAACTGCTGTACCTCCTTGTGAAGTCCTTTTAGATGTGTGCAGGGGAGGGAGACTCGATGTTGTCTCAGCAAAGTTCCAGGTGAAATGTGATGGCAAAACTCCCTTTGGCTTTGCAATCTCTGGTAATTAAGAGCAAAAGGAATTTAACAATCTTCTTTCTTTTTCTAAAGTGCTTGCTTAGCCTTGCATTTCTTTCAGCTCTGACATTGGAAATAAACTCTCACCTCTGACTAGAGAACAAACACGATAGTGCTCACTTCGGGCTGACAGGAAAACTGACAAGGAAACGTTTGCTGAAGATTCTACTTGCAATTCACACAAAGCTGCCAGCAAGGAAATACCTTGGGGTTTCAAGAAGCTTGTTTCTAACAACAACCTAAGATTTCTCCTCATTCATTCCTTAAGCAGGGTTGGGGTTGCATTCACGGTTGTGCAATGTCGGGTGGCTCTTCCACCATGGGGATGTTGTTCATGATGCTGCTGTTAGCTGCTCTTATGTGTTGGCTTCTCTCTGGACTTGGACTATTCCAGTGATGGAGTGGAAAAAGTTGACATGCTCAATGATGAATGGGTTGAAGGGTTGGAGTGGATTTCTTCCCTCCAGAACAACAGATCTTGACTTCAGTTATTGATCAGTTTATGTTTACTAGTGTATTTGCTTCATCTTTTCTAGAAGGCATAAGACTGATTTAATTGCATTTGAGAGTGTGATACATAGGAAGGGTAATACCCTGCTGGGTTCTTTCCAGTGGTTTCAGCCCAAACCAGGAGACCTTAAGGGACTTACATTTAGAGAGACCATGTAAATACATGACAATGATAACCCACCTGGAACTGGCGACGACTCGGATTATTTTTGGTGACTAGTCTATTAGTGGTAGATTTTTATTGTGTCAAAAATGTTTTTTGGTGACTAATGGGAGATCTGTGCTTCTATTCTGTCCTCTTGACAGAAATGTGAAACCTTTCTCCCAGGGATGCTCTCTTTGGGTTGGAACAATCACTGGGATATTTCTGTACTTCGCTGTGCTCTATGGAATGCAGCATAAGCTTTCAGTGTGGCTAGAGAGATGTCTGTCTTTGAGAGAACATAGTGCAAACCATTCTTGCCATGTGGTAAATACTGAGCGGAGACTGAGAATGGGCTTTTTGTCTGAGTTGTGGAGCACATTTACCTTTATTGAGCAGTCTCGGCAGCTTTTATCCTGCTTGAGGTCATGACATCTCTTCTTGTTTTCAGACAATTACTCTCAAAACTCTTATTATGTTCCCTCTTACTAACACAGACCTCATCATTGCAAAGGGAAACAGCAAGAAAATAAAGGTCTAATCAATAGTGAAGAGTTCTGGAAATGCTTCTAGGTTGTCTTTTCTCCTTTTGTAGCCCAGAGCAGGCAACTGACAGCCCCCAACACTATTTGTATACAAATTATTCATTATATTGAGCATATTCACAAACTCTAATCCAGAAGCTTCCACAATTCATAGTCTGAGATGAGATCTGAACCAGTTTGGCCTTCAGATTTTATTACTTGTGAATTTTCAAACAGCCTATCAAAAGACTCAAATTAGAAATTGAAGTCTCCTTCTCTGGAGATGTTTAAAACCTGCCTGGACATGTTCCTGCGTGGCTGGACATAGGTGATCCTGCTCTGGCAGGGGGATTGGACTGGATGATCTTTTGAGGTTCCTTCCAATCCCTAATATTCTCTGATTCTGTGAATGACTGTATAAATAAGTGAAAACGGAAATCTATTTTGTAAGGTTCAAGAATGCTTCCTTATAATTGTGTGGGTTTGACTGTCATAAAGACATGATCCTGTCTTGGCTGAAAGGTAATCCTTTTGATTTTTCCTTTGTTGTCTGTTCAAACATTTCACTGTATCTGTGCCACTCCTGGCTAAAATGGTGCACCAGTGTACACTGGAAATTATTGTGGTACCTGGTAAAAACATGAAGAAAACTCATGTTTTCACACACACGAGAAATGTTCTTTGGTGTTTTGCCTTGTAAAGTCTGCAAAGCAGGAAGTTGAACTTTATTCATCAGTTGAAGCGAAACTAAATAGTTTGATGTAGCTTGGGGCCAAGTCTAGAGGTGGCAGCTTTTTTGTTGAAGTGTATTTGTAGGAAATAGTTGAAAATCTGGTATTCTCATAGATAGCTTTATCTTCCTTCCAAAAAACCCCAAGTGACCAACAACCAAATGTTGAAAATGGACGCATTTCTGCTGTGATGCATGGCCGTTAGAACCTGCGTTCACACGGGTGTCTGAACTCTGCCCCATGTCCCTTTCTGTCAGCTACTGAACAGCTCCAGTAAAAGGAGCTCTGAAGCTCTAAAATGTTGAGTCCAGCTGCTGCAAATCCCTGCAGTGGATCAAATGCTTATACAGGTGAGATCCTGGATAAGACCAACATCCATGTGTTTGAGGCAGAGTGAGAAAGGTTTATTTAACTTTGTTGAAATTCTCTTTACTTGGTCTTGAATCTGGTTTAACCTGAGCAGTCTTTGCTTGGGCTTGGGCACATTATGTTAGCAACATAGCTGAGAGTGTGATCCCAGAAATCCCTCACATGACCCACTCTGTATCGGACATCACCAGAAAAAAGAAAAACCAGATGAGGTTCAACAGGGACAAGTGCAGAGTCCTGCATCTGGGGAGGAATAACGAACTCCACCAGTACAGGC
>JAOXOE010029137.1:0-14930 GCA_028565055.1 Phoeniculus purpureus
ACCTACTCAGCCAGCCACCCACAGTCCAGGAGGTTCCTCCAGTGCATTGCTGACAATTTCCTGATGCAAATGGTGGAAGAGCCCACTAGGAGGGGAGCACTGCTGGATCTTGTACTCTCCAGCAAGGAGGGTCTGGTTGAAGCAGTGAAGGTTGAAGGCAGCCTTGGGTGCAGTGACCCAAGGGACCTCGAAAGATCTAGTCCAATCCCTCTGCCACAACAGGATCACCTAGACCAAGTTGCACAGGAACATACCCAGGCGGGTGTTAAATGTGTCCAGAGAGGGAGACCCCACAACCCCCCTGGGCAGCCCCTTCCTGTGCTCTGTCGCCCTCACTGGGAAGATGTCCCTTCTCATATTGATGTGGAACCCCCTCTGTTCCAGCTTACAACCATTGCCCCTTGTCCTATCATTAGATGACACTAAGCACAACCTGACTTCATCCTCCTGGTATCTGCCCTTCACATAGTTATAAAATGAATGAGGTCACCCCTCAGTCTCCTTTTATCCAAGCTCAAGAGACCCAGCTCCCTCAGTCTTTCCTCATAAGGGAGGTGTTCCACTCCCTTCATCAACTTTGTGGATTTGAATTTTTGAATATTTTTTCTTGTTTATTGTGTTTATTTATTTATTATATTTTTACATTTTTAAAAAAATTTTAAACATCCTTCTTAAAGCTCTGGGACAATGGTAACCTAAGAAGACTGATCTTCAAACAGTCATAAAGCTGACTTGTTTCTATTCCTTAAAACCTACCTGTCCATGCACTTCCCTGCTTGGTAACAGGTAGTAGAGAAAAGCTGAATTGCTTAAGTCTGATTAAAGCAGTCTTCTCTCTGATCCCCGCTGATCAGGCTGCCTGCATTGCAGGTCAAGTCCGTAAGTAACTCCTGTTTTATACTGTCATCAGCTGTCAATTAAGTGCCGTCTCAACCCTCTCTGACAACAGACTTAAATGCTTTGTTAGCTTCAGGCTGGAAGACTACACGTGCAGCCGGTGAATGGAGGCTCTGGGGATAGAGCAGGCAATTTCAATCCCCAGACAAAAGAGGTAGTAATACTGTGCTGAGTTGCCCTCTGTCTGCTGCCTTCAAGCTCAGTAGTTCTCATCAGTCCCTAGCTATTTTTCTACTTGGGGTCCAGAATTTCAGCTGCCCAAATAACTTCTAGTCGGTTCCTGGAGAAATTCAGAAAAGCCCTGACATGAGTGACTCATGAGTAAATGGCTTAACTCAAGGTAAGGTTTGGAACCAAATGGTATTTCTCTATTTCATTAAAAACAAGCTGCAAACGTTTCCCTCTTTGCTCAGTCCAATGCATCACTCCTAAAATACAGGCTCTGGCACTCTGTTGCTGCCGAGGAGAGTTTGTCCCTCCACTGAGTAACAATTTTGGAAAGATAATCTGGCTAAGATCAACGGGTCAATTTAAATGCAAGATTACAGGCTACACCTTGAAGTAGTAGGTTATTAATTACAGCAGACAATTAATTACAATTATTTGTCCTTCTAAATGGCATGACTGATGTTTACACAATACTGTTGGATGTAGGTGATCCTGCTGTGGCAGGGGGATTGAACTAGATGATCTTTTGAGGTCCCTTCCAATCCCTAATGTTCACAGAATCACAGAACTTCAGGGATTGGAAGGGACCTCGAAAGATCATTCTGACTTCACCCTAGGACAGCAAGAGGCTGCCTGGTTTTCTTCAAGACCAGAGCCCTGTCCCACTGGTGCACACCCATCAAAGCTCCCACCCCGCTTCAAATCTAGTTTAAAGCCCTCTGAATGAGCCCTGCCAATTCCTGCCTCAGAACCCTTTTTACTCTCTGAGGTAAACCTCTCCCATGTGGACCTGTCAGATCTGGTCCATTACAAAACCAGCCATTAGCAAAGAACCCAATGCCCTGCCTGTAGCACCAGTCTTGCAGCCAGGCATTTATGGACTGAATCCTTCTATTCCAGTGCATGTCCTCACCACAAAATGGAAGTAATGAAGATAATATACTTTGTGCCCCAGACTCTTTTAACAAACATCCTAAGGCCTTGAAGTCTTTCCTCATTCCCCTCAGGCTACAGAATACAACTTCCTCCCCACCTGTCTGGAAGATCAGCAGTAGGTAATGGAATCATAGAATCATAGAATCATTAGGGATTGGAAGGCACTTGAAAGATCATCTAGTCCAATCCCCCTGCCACAGCAGGACCACCCAGACCAAGTCACACAGGAACATATCCATATTGTTTTCTAGAAGTTCTAAGTACCTACAACACAGGCTTTATGCAATCATAGAATCAGTCAAGGTTGGAAGGGACCACAGGATCATCCAGTTCCAACCCCCCCACCATGGCCAGGGACACTCCACCTTAGATCACGCTGGCCAGAGCCTCATCCAGCCTGGCCTTAAACACTTCCAGGGATGGGGGGGGAGGCTCGCAGCGACTTTAGCCCTCGCGCCCCCACCTCGGCCTCACCATCCAGCTTGCGCACAGATGGCAGCTAGTTGCTGTTGTTGGCGGATGCCGCGGTTCTGTCCAGAACTTTCCAGTGGCGCAGACTCTCAACATGATGCCGTGGTCAGAAACAAGGTCCATCGCAAAACCGCAAAACAAGATTCAGTGTAGAGCAGTGAAGCAAAACAAAGTCCTTGATCAGCAATGTTGAGATAAAAGAAAAGTCCCGAGTCGGTTGCTTACAAGCACCAATGTAGAATTTGAATACTGCATCTCTGTGTTCATTTAATTAAGGATCTCTGAGAATGAGGACCAGCCATATACTACCTGCAAAAAGGGTGTAGTCACCTGGATAGGGATAATATTTTCCTTATATTATGTTTTAGTTCCTTTTCTTTGTAGCATAAAGCATAGACAATAAAATAATGACTTTCTCAAGCTTTTGCAGAGGACTTCATTCAGCAGATATCCACACATTCTGGCAGTAAATACCTCTCCACTGTTGCAAATAATAAGGTGGATCCTGGAATGCCTGGTAATTTCATAGCGTAGATGTATGTTTGTGTAGGCAGTCATGCAGATAAAAGTGTTATATTTGTTCCCTTTAGAATACTGCCAGAGCTGCTTTTAGTTCCTACTAGCTACATATTTTAACTTGAAATTACTCTACACATTACTTTGAAAACGATAGCAGAGATATTCAGACCTCATTAATGTTTATAGATATCTGAAGAGTGGGTGTCAGGAGGATGGAGCCAGGCTCTGCTCAGTGACATGTAATGATAGGACAAGGGGCAATGGATGTGAGCTGGAACATAGGAGGTTCCACATCAATATGAGAAGGAACTTCTTCCTAGTGAGGGTGACAGAGCACTGGAAGGGGCTGCCCAGTGGATTGTGGAGTCTCCTTCTCTGGAGACATTTAAAACCCGCCTGGATGTGTTCCTCTGTGACTGGATCTAGGGGATCCTGCTGTGGTGGAGGGATTGGACTGGATGATGTTTTGAGGTCCCTTCCAATCCCTAATGTTCTGTGACTCTGTGAAACACTTGTGCCTTGAGGAGCTATGCTGCTTTTACATCAACTTACAGACTATGCAGTGAAGGTGAGACTTCAAGGTAGAAGATCCAGATTTTGATCTGGAGCTTGTTCAGTGAGAACCTCAGACATGGTCCCTAGTGCTCTTCACTGAGACATTGCTGGCTCTTTCCTTGGTTCTACACCATGTTCTATTGCTGTCCCTCACATCTCCTGCTTGTTTAAATGTGACATCTGGGTGCAGACCACATTGTCTGCTCCAAGCTGGAGAAGGACAAACGGGCCCAGCATCTCCTCATGTTCACCCAGATGAAGACCTCGTGTAGTCAGTGAACCTTCCTGCAAGCGCCGCCTTATTTTGTCTGAGTACCATAGTCAGTTGTAGGGACCAAATGCATCAGAAGATTTTTTCAGAATAATAATTAGCGAGTCCAGAGGAGGCCACAAAGATGATGCAAGGCCTGGAGCACCTTTGCTATTAGGACAGGCTGAGGGAGCTGGGGTTGTTCAGCCTAGGAAAGAGAAGACTCCAGGGGGAACCTTAGAGCTGCCTTCCAATACCACAATCAGTTATAGTGTCTAGAGACAAAGATAGTTCAAGTGAAGACAAAAGGTGCACTCAGATAGTGAAGTGTTGGGATGTCAACCCTGTCTAATCATCTCTTTGAATTGCCAGGATGAGACCTATTTGGGACCGTACAGTTTTGTCCACAGACAACATGCTCTGATCTTGCATGCCTCTCCTCCTCCTCTTCCTCCTCCTCCTCCTCCTCCTCTGGCTGGGCTAGGTTTCCACACCGACAGCAGAGCTATTGTGTGCATGACATTTACTGCTGGAAATGGGTGCTGTGCCTTGGCAGTGAGTGGAAAATCTGAGCATCAGCAGTGAAAAGCTATCTTCACAGTGTTCCCCTCTCTCTTGTTAGTCATTGAACATAGGGCAATTCAGCTCTGAGGAAACACGTCGGGTGAACGTCAGTGTTCCCAGCTCCGGCTGAAGAAAGAAAAACCCTGCTACAAAGCAGAGTGTGGGCTCTGAGTGCAGCAGATTTCCATTGTCTACCAAGGAAAACCTTTCTGACTGCAAAGTCTCAGCAGCCCAGCTGGGAAACTGACAGTTGTCCACACAGGAGGGTAGGTTGGGATGCCTGGTTTGAGTTTATGTGGAACAAATGCAATTGCTCTGAGGGATTTGTGTTCTGCTGCAGCTTTGTAGTAGGTAGCAGGTAGTCAACAGGCTAGAGAGCAGAGCGTCACCTGGGCCGGAAGTTCCCCAGCTTGTCGTAACCTCCCTGGAGAATGGGGTCCATGGTGTGTGTCTGGATCCTACAGAGCCAGCACAGGCTCTTGTGCAGGACAGCTTTAAGGTGTTGCACTCGCTTCCTATTACACCAGGTTTTATGTCTCTTACAGACCTCACCAGGAGACGTTTGCTCTGTCTGCCTTGATCTGTGTTCTCTGAAGGGAGACTGCAAACCCTTTCCCATCCGAAGAGCCCTGCAACTTTCAAAGGAAGGAGTTCACATCACAATTTGCACTCCATATGCTGTGCGTGTGCCCAGCCTGGCACCAAGAGGGGCCCTGAGCCAGCTCCCTGCTCTACCAGGCTCCCTCAACATCCAACCTCTGCACAGGGTGCTGCAGCTGTCCTCCCTGCCAGGGGCTTTGTAGGCACCCATCTGAGGATGTACCGAACATGAGCAACCTAGAGGGAACAAGTCCCTTCAAACTAGCCTGGATTAGTTGCAATAGCAGGGCACAGGCTGAATCTCTAGTCTAGAATTCACATCTCTTTCTCAAGCCAGAAGCCAAATAAAAGGAAGAGCTAGCCAAGGCACAAGCTAGCCTGAGCCACACAGTGAGGATGACACTTGTGACTGACGTGTTGTGTAACGATCATTTGATATCATGTCCCATGCAATCCCAGAGAGATTGCATGGGAGCTGCTGCCTAAAAGACAGGTTAGGAACTTCTGCCTCATGTTTTCTCATTTCCTTTGTGCTGAAAAGTGAAGAATGAAACCATCCAGGTAGGGGGACACTTCAAGGTTTGCTCTTTCTGCACTACCACCCATTACAAATGTAACCTACAACACCTGTCTTTAACTTTGTCCTTGTTGCCGGTGCAGACTGAACAGGAATTCTCACACTTCAGCTGTTTACAGATTCCTTGCAGATGTGATTATTTGGCTACAGAAAATGATCTGACAATATAGCCACAAATTTTCCTTTATGCTTTCACTTAGTGAATTTTCTTTGCAACTCTTGAAGAAGACTGAACTTAAGTAGAGACTTCTGGAGATGGTCATGGTATTTCACTTAGTAAGAGGAGTATTTCACTTAGTTTCTCTCTTGTGTCCTTGTTGTGGTTGATCATGACATATCAGGGTTTTCATAGACAAAATTCTTCTAGCAAATCATGACGAGGTGTGGCTTTGGCTCTTAAATAGAACAGAATTGTTTGATGTTTACATTTTTATATTACATTTTTACTGACTAGGTTCTAATAGTCATTGAACAGTGTATTAATGAAAGACTCAACGCTAGGCTGAATACTAAGCTCAGTGCTAGGCTCGACTTGAGAACATCCATAAAGCCACTCCTGTACACAAATGATCTGCAGGAGAGTTAAAGCTACAGTGATTTGGCATCAGCACTCCACAGTGTGAGGCACTTGGCAAGTCTTATGCTGAATGAGCAAGAAAATGTAGTTACTCAGAAGAAATGACTTTGGATAGGAAAAATGAACCGTTTCCACAGGCTCGGATTAACCATGGTGCTTTCTTGATGAAGAGCGTTAACATCAGCACTGAAAAACCCAAGGATGCACATGAATAAAAGAACCAGACGAATGCATTTACAAATCAGGCTTCAGGTCACTGGACAAAAGCTGTTGCTATTGGCACGTAGACACTGGACCATAGAGAAAGACTAATGTATTCCTAACCTGGTTGCCAGCAGGCAGAGAGCATAATATTGGCAACTCCACTGTTTCACAAGATTTTACATCAACTTTGCCGTGTTGGTAGGGTGACAACTACCTGAGAGGTAGCAGATCCCAGACTGAGACTGTTTTACCCCTAGAACTCACTGGAAGGACTCGCAGGAATATTAAAGGCATAGTGGCACTGCTGCCCCTCTGGGTGATGCAGTGCTAGGCACTGTGCGATCTGTCGAGTGCAGCATGAGCAGACAGCTCCCACAGAGAAAGAGAGAGATCCATCAGAGAAAATCACACCAGCTCATCTACAGACCATGAACGACAGAGACAGCAGGGTCTAGCCCACCTTCCTTTATACCGTGCCATTTGATGGGAACCAGCTACTCCGGTCATGCTCTTCACACCACCTTAGCCTTGCCACCAGCATGTGCAGACACGACCCAAATGTCTGACGGACTTACGATTTATTTTGTGGGCAATACATTTCAAATACTATGTGGATAGACATTGTAATTACAGAAGTCACTATCAACAAATCTGTCACTTGGGCATTTACCTGACATACAAACTGATTTCCACATCAGCACTGCCAGTACAGTATTAAGCCCAGTCAAAGAAGATTATTTGAAAGGTATCTGCCCATTCACAACCCGAATGCTTCCCTAATGAGTCTCCACCTCAAGTGTTTCCAAAACTTACTGTCAGATATAAATTCTTTTGTCTTGCTTTACCAAAGAATCTGTATTTTTATGAGCGTGTATGTGTATATGTAAGAGCATACAACACTCTATTATATATGATAATGAGATCATTATCTATAATAAAATATAGTAGGTACCACTGTACTATTTGTATTATTATATCATTGCCTACGTCTCAAATGAACAAACCAGTGGGTAGTTTGTAAGAATGGGTTGCCACATAGCTGACAGAAGGCACCGCACTGGTGTTACCAGTGCCCTTATTGATGCCTAGTGTCAGTAGGATAATTCTTGGCCTTTTCCCTGAGGGAATGAAGTTAGATCTGTTTGGATGTGGCCTTGTTCTCATCCAATCTGGGCAGGTCCCTGGGTCACCAAACAGAGCCGAGGGTCCTGGCAACCCTGGCTCCTCTGTGTTTTCCCTGGCAAAATCTCCAGCCCCAAAGGTTTGCTGTTGGTGCTTCCCTGGGCTCATTCTCAGGAGGATAATTGCCCACTCTCAGCCTGTGGACACCCCTGGGGCAGTCTGGCAGCACTGAGACCACAGACAGACACCTCATGTGTGCAGTCAGTCACCTCTGAGTCAAGCTGCTCGGCTCACTTATTTGCTGAACTTGCAAGAGAAATGGACACTCTGCAGCAGAAAACCTCCATCTGCAGGGCAGCGAGTTTCTGCTGGGAACTCCTGCCAGAACACAGGGAAGCACTGCTCCTGCTGCTGGCAGTGAGCCATGGCACCATGGCAAGGGGTCCAGCCAAAAGAAGAACAGGCTTTTGCCTTCAGAGCAGCTGCGTGCTTGATGGGTACCCTCCTGGGCCAGAAGATGCTTGGTAACACTGTCCTTTCCTCCCAGGACAGTGCAGCTGCACCTTGTCTCCCTAACTGGACGTGGTGTGACTCCAAAAGCACAGTAGATTTCCCCAGGAGCAAGGGCACATCTGCATTCACAGCAAGAGTGCAAACCCGACAGAGAGATCTTTTATACAAACACATTTATGGGTATTTATCAAGAGCACCCATAAAAACTGCTGTATGTGGCAGTGAGTTGTCTAAAACCCACCTTGATGTGTTCCTGTGCGACTTGGTCTAGATGGTCCTGCTCTGGCAGAGGGGTTGGACTAGATGGTCTTTCGAGGTCCCTTCCAATCCCCAGTGTTCTGTGACTCTGTGATTCTGTGAGCTGCACATCACTCCTGCTAACTCTTTGAACAGCAGACCTGAACGTATTAGCTATTTTCTCGGTCTGCTCCATGATGCTTCTGCAGGAAAATGATAAGGGCTCTGTGCACCCCCTCTGCCTGCACACAGCAAAAACCACCACTGGAAGAGAAACAGGAAAACCCAGCCCTTTGGGTTTCGCACGCCCTAACACACCCCCAGAGTAAGGTCACAGAACAGAAAACCCTCCTGTGATTCTACTTGCAGCTCACATTTTGTATATGAAGCAGTGAAAACGCTACCAGAACCCTACTGGCTCCAGCACCAGACAGTAGGTGCAGTCTGCTCCGTAGTGCTGACTTTGATGACTCTCTATGGGTCCCACACAGGAAACCCAGAAACTCTGGTTTAGTTGGGCTACACCTGCCCTCCACCGGGAGTTTTCTGCTTTTCTTACCTTCACAACCTTCACAACTTCATGCTTAGGATCTAAATTCCAAAGCTTTTGTGAAAACTTTGACTCCAAGTAAATCTAGAAGTACGGTCTGTGCCGTCCTTTTCCTTCAGGGCCTTGATGTTTTATTTTGCTCAGGTCTCATCATTTAATAGAATTGTCCTGGATGGAAAAGACCTTTGAGATCATCAAGTCCAACCAATAACCCTACTCTACCAAGTTCACCACTAAACCAGACCTCTAAGTACCACATCTAAATAATCTTCAAACACCTCCAGGGATGGTGATGATTCTACCCCCTCCCTGGGCAGCCTGTTCCAAGGCCCAATGAGCCTCCTGGCTGCTTCCAAAAATGGACCACTCATGCTGAAAGGCTTATCCTGCTACTGCCTTTGCTTCCTCGGCATCACCAACACCCACTTATATCTCAAAGAAGAGGCCCTATCAATTCCTCTGTGTGATCCTGGATAGGAAGGGACCTCCAAAGGTCATCTATTCCAACCGCCCTGTAGGGAGCAGGGACAGCCTCAACTAAGTCAGGTTGCCCTGAGCCTTGTCCTGCCTCTCCTTAAAGATCTCCAGAGATGGGGCCTCAACTCTCTCCCTGGGCAACCTGTTCCAGTGTTCAACCCCTGCTCCTGCTAAAGAGCTTCCTCCTAACATCTCATTTCAGTCTGCCCTTCCCTAACGTGAAACCACTGCCCCTTGTCCTGTCACTGCAGGCTCTACCTGTAAACACTGTTGTGAACTGTCACACAGACAGAACCAGATGCTGTAATCCCTGCACAAAGTACTCACTGTTTTTATAGGCTGTTGTAAGGAAGGAAACATTCCAAAACATTTTGAATATTGGATAATGTTAAATCTTTCACTGTGCGCCCCACAGCTGTTGCTGATGGCTCTGCATCCCAAGTCATGTCCTCATAAGCAAGTTGCAGGCAGGAGCACGACGCCTGCATGGTGCAAGCAAAGTGGCGTCAGAACCACAGGGCTGCGTTCTGCACACACTCACTCCACTGTAAATCCCAAGTGACTCTGCTGATGTTGATGGGTTTAAACTGGGTTTATAATGAAACCCAGCAACTGTCCTGTACTTCCACTGATCAAGCTTCCAAGGCATCTCCTTACATCCTTTTCTGAGCACAAAGACATTTCAGAGAGCAATAAGTAAGCATCTCGCTGGCTGCAGTACATAACTTCATTGATAAACCAACGATGGCAGCAACTGCAGGCTCTGCCTCCTCAGCCTTCCTTAATGCCTCTGGAACCAAAACACACATTCCCTTTCTGAGAGCTCTGCAGAATGGCCTCGGTTTCTGATCCTGTTATCCAGTTCAAAGGACCACAAAATGTGCATCTAGAAAAAACTTACTGGGTGAGATCATTTCTCTTGGCATTAGTCCCAGGGAATCTTGGATTGGCACTGGTGAGTACTGGAGTCGGTTTTAGGCACCTCAGTACTAGAAGGACATTTTGGTGCTGGAGTGTGTCCAGAGAAGGGCAATGAAGCTGGTGAAGGGCCTGGAGGACAGGTCTGATGGGGAGCTGCTGAGGGAACAGGGATTGTTCAGTCTGGAGAGAAGGAGGCTGAGGGGAGACCTTACTGCTCTTTGCAGCTACCTGCAGGGAGGGTGTAGAGAGGTGGGGGTTGGTCTCTTCTCTCCAGTCGCTAATGATAGGAGAAGACGAAACGGCCTCAAGTTGTGCCAGGGGAGGGTTAGATTGGACATCAGGGAAAATGTCTTCTCTAACAGAGTGGTCGGGGGTTGGAACAGGCTGTCCAGAGAAGGGGTGGAGTTGCCATCCCTGAACTGATTAAAAAATGAGTAGATGTGACCCTAGGGAACAGAGTTTATTGGACAGGGTGCAGTTGGTTGCAATAGATGGTCTTGGAGGTCTATTCTAACTTTAATGATTTTATGATTCCTTATTGAATGGCGGTTTCTCCAGCA
Source organism: Phoeniculus purpureus (assembly GCA_028565055.1). Taxonomy (NCBI): domain Eukaryota; kingdom Metazoa; phylum Chordata; class Aves; order Bucerotiformes; family Phoeniculidae; genus Phoeniculus; species Phoeniculus purpureus. The sequence continues at coordinate 10,699 of JAOXOE010029137.1, forward strand.
TCTTCTCTAATGCCCAAACAGCCGAGCTTTGAGCACTTCTCATAAAGCTGTTCTGTGTTCTTGCCATGATCTCGCCGCGACGGTGTGCTCTTCTTGGGACTGTCAAACAACAGCCTAGTCCAGAGCACTTAGGGAAAATACAGGAATAGTAGGAAACCCTAGGGCAGGTGCTTGACATGTATGTGAGCAGATACTACCAAACGCCTCTGAATTCTACTGCTTTACACCAGCCCAAGTGTTTCCCTACAGTCTCCGATCCTCTTATTGTCTTCCTGGACAGTTATCAGTAGCAATGTACTAATCTCCGTGGAACGTATTTTGAACTTAGGAAGTCCTTTTGTCTCCATGGAAAAGGAATTACTACCTGTGTTCCATTTCCTTTCATTCTGCTGGTTAGACCTGACCAGCAGTAACAGAACTCTGCCATCTACAAAAAAACCCAGCAGAGCATGGCTGCATTTAATCTTTGTAAAAATTGAGGTGTTTTTGCAGGGCAGCTGAACTTTTCCTTCTTAAAAAAGAAACTTTCATGGCTCTGATTGACAATCTGTGTCGCTCAGAATGCCCTTGGTGTGCAGCGGCACAGAGCAGCTCGCTCTGAACTTCACCAGCAGGTAGCATGTCAAACGCCTCATCTCTGCTTCCAAAGCTGAAATTCAGAAGAAGTAACTACACTCCATGCAATCAAGGACTTCCCCCAAACCATCATTGCTTTGAGGAAGGAGAAACTGAAGGAACTATAGCAAAAGCAGTGTGGAGCCTGGCATCTGGGCAAGAAATACCCCAGGTACCAGTATAGGTTGGGGACTGACCTGTTGGAAAGCAGCATAGGAGAAAGGGACCTGGGGGTCCTGGTGGCCAGCAGGATGGCCATGAGCCATTAATGTGCTCTTGTGGCCAAGAAGGCCAATGGCATCCTGGGGTGTATTAGAAAGGGGGTTGTTACTAGATCAAGAGGGGTTGTCCTATCCCTCTACTCTGCCGTGGAGAGACCACACCTGGAATCTTGTGTCTTAGTTCCAGAAGGACATAGAACTGCTTGAAAGAGTCCAGCGCAGAGCCACAAAGATGATGGAGTGGAACATCTCTCTAATGAGGAAAGGCTGAGGGAGATGGGTCTCTTGGGCTCAGAAAAAAGGAGACCCTATATAATGTCAGAGGGATGGAGCCAGGCTTTGCTCAGTGGCATCCAATGATAGGCCAATGGGCAGCGGCTGTGAGCAGGAACATAGGAGGTTCCACATCAATGTGAGAAGGAACTTTTTCACGGTGAGGGTGCCAGGGCACTGGAAGGGGCTGCCCAGGGGGGTTGTGGAGTCTCCTCTGGAGAGGTTTAAAACCTGCCTGGATATGTTCCTGTGAGATTTTATCTAGGTGATCCTGCTGTGGGAGGAGGATTGGACTGGACGGTCTTTTGAGGTCCCTTCCAATCCCTAAGTTTGGTGGTAATAGCTATGACTTGGCTATTTGCTGTGAACATGAAGGTGCAGCCTTTGACTTGACGTATGTTCTTATATGTGAATATTTCTGTACCAGCAGGACCGTTATTCTGTGCAAATGACTCATTTCTCTGCCGTTGCCTTGTGTTTTCCTGCCCAGCAGGCTACGAGACAGCTCACTGTAGTTACAAATAATATTATTGTTAAAAACACTATTTTAATAATATTTTTAAAAATAGCTGATTCTTAAAGTTCAAAATGGAGACTTTTACGATTGTGTGGCCATAGAGAAATAAGTGGTCTTTTTAAAACTCAAACTGTGGCACTTGATTAAGGATAAAGTCCTTTCCACCTTTTCTCAGGATAAAATAAAACACCACCGTAAGCCCGTGTGTGCTACACACGGTGTTTTCACCGTGTACCTTAGCACTTGCTTTTACCAAGCAGTTGTGTTTGAACTTGGCATTCATACACCATAGGAAACCATTAACCCATGAAATGTCCCTTTTCACAGCTCTGATGTGAAAACAAGGATTTAATTATCTTTGTCCTTATAGCTTTGGTTAATTGTCAGTTAACCTCTCCTCCAAGTCCAGTACAGGAAACTGATTAGGGCGCCTTGTTTATCCCATAAAACTGCTCCCCTGACCAATGTGTCTCCCATAGCTGGGGGGAAAAAGGGCCCACAGGTTGTCATCTGCTGGATTTGCAAATAGCTCTGCAGGTCCTCTAGATACAGGAACTTGGCCCAAGCAGTCAATAGATAGAAGGTTCTTCCTATCTCGTCACCTGGTGTCACAGTTACTTCTTTAGGTCCTATGGGGTGCACCAAATGCTCCCCAATATACAAGAAGCAAACAGGGCTTAGGGAAAGTAACTGGTGGTTTTCTCCAGCCCAGACTCAATGTTGTGCTTGAGCACCAGAGGAAGAACTGCCTCTGAAAGGCAGGAGACAAAACAATCATAGTATCACAGGATCATTCATGTTGGAAAAGACCCTTGAGATCATCAAGTGCAACCAATAACCCTACTCTACCAAGTTCACCACCGGACGAGATCTCAAAGCACCACATCTAAGCCATCTCTAAACACCTCCAGGGATGGTGATTCCACCGCTTTGACCATTCTCTCAGTAAAAACATGTTTCCTAATGTTCAACCTAACCCTCCTCTGGTGCAGCTTGAGGCTGTTCCCTCTTGTTCTATCACTAATGACCTGTGAGGCAACATCAGCACCCACCTCTCTATAATGTCCCTTCAGGTAGCTGTTTTGCCTCAGCCTCCTCTTCTCAGGATAAACAGCCCCAGCTCCCTCAGCTGCTCCTCATAAGACTCCACAAGCATTCTCCTGCACATCAGTTAAGAAATTACAGACTGGGACTGGGCCTTTGTATATCCCAGTTTAACAGCTTATAAATGAGAGAATTTCTCTCCCTCATGTGATTGTAAGCACACTACAACCAATTTATTCCGTTTCCATGAGTTATTACTGTTACCATTACGCTTCTATTACAAAACTGCTTGGAATCTCCAGCTGCAGTCAATGCCTGGGTCTATAGGACCTGCAAGCACTAATAAACTCCACCTACGTGGAGAAGCTGCATTTATGCAACCATGCAGAACGGCTGCTGTGGAAGCAGAACAGGTTACTGTAAGAAGAGGAGACTCAGAGGCTGCAGCAGGTCCAGAGGAGCAACAAGGCTGGGAAGGACTGCAGGGAAAGTCTGATGAGGAGAAGCTGAGGGAATCGAGGGTGTTTAGCCTGGAGAAGACTCAGGGGGGACCTTCTCCCTCTCTGTAACTCCCTGAAGGGAGGTTGTAGTCAGGTGGGGATCAGGCTCTTCTCCCAGGCAACTAGTGACAGGATGAGAGGGCAGGGCCTGAAGTTGCCAGGGCAGGCTTAGGTTGGATGTTAGGAAGCCCTTCCTCCCGGAAAGGGTGATCAGATCCTGGAATGACTGCCCCAGACCAGTGGTGGAATCCCCATCCCTGGAGGTGTTGAAGGACAACCTGGCTGTGGCCCTTAGGGCCCTGGTCTGGCTGATGTTAGGTCCTGGGCTGGGCTGGATGAGCTCAGAGGGCTTTTCCAGCCTCACTCACTCTGTGATTTATCATACATTAAGGGCACCCATACAGAATATGGTGCTCACGACAGTCTACCTTCACACCTGGCTAGGTGTGCACTAAGTTCTTCCATGCATCAGTGTAGAAGTGAAATCAGAAACCACATGAGCTGATGCAACCCATATTTTGTGCTCCAGCAAAACTTGACCCAGAAGTGCTAACAGGTTAAGATCCAGTTGGAGACACTACTGCCCATGGCAGGGGGTGTGGAATGAGATGATCTTTAAGGTCCTTTCCAACCCAGCCCATTCTATGATTCTGAAGGTAGGAACAGGCAGGACTTGCTCCTTGCAGCAGCAGTCTGATCAGTTCTTCTTTCCTCTGTACCAGAGCTCATTGACCTGCCCCATGGACCTGCTGATGGGATGGCACAGCCCAGCTGAGCCACTCATTCCCTGTCAGCCCTTTGACTTCTCCATGAACTGCCCCGTGGTGGTCAGTGGGACTAACAGAGGCATTGCCAAGACTATCTTTGGTGTCAGTCTTGTCAAATGCCTTTTGGTCCTGGTGTAACTGATGAGAGTTTCCAGGAAATAATCAGCTAATCCTGAGAAAAGCCTGAGTGGACATTTGGCCTGGCTGGAGACACAGATGGAGGTTTGGCTGATACGGCTGAGGGCTGTGCTGCCATCCAGAGAGACCTGGACAGACTGGAGGGCTGGGCACAGAG
>JAOXOE010029138.1:0-14928 GCA_028565055.1 Phoeniculus purpureus
GTGATCCTGCTGTGGCAGGGGGATTGGACTGGATGATCTTTCGAGGTCCCTTCCAATCCCTAATGGTCTGTGATTCTGTGATCCATTCTGCATTGGCAGACCTAGTGTTTGGCTTGATCAGAGAACATCTCAGGGGTCTTTTCCAACCTGAATTATTCTATGGTCTAACTAATCAAACAAAACTCCTCCATACTACTAAATAATTAAGTGCAGCAATAATAATTCTACCAGAGTGAAGAGTTCAGTGAAAATCCAAATCAAAACCAGACAGCGGATATATTAATTCAGCCAGAATTAGCCATCAGTCATTAGCTTTCACTGAAAGAAGTGCTCAAAGTTATTGCTGAAACGTCTAGATGACTGTTTGAAGTTCTGTGAGAGTCTTCACTGTGATTTTGGTAAATACTAACTATTGCTTCAGAATGGGTGATGCTGCTTATGCCTTTAACTACTCTCTGGAAATGGGGCCTGAATTTTGTTATTGCTGATGAACTCCTAATTCAACTTTTCTCTAGTTGTATTTTTGCTTTATTTGCAGCCCACTTCATCCAGCTGCTGCCTTCTTTCTCTTTGTAAATACAGTAAACACATCGTACAATGTACCTTGAAGTGTTACCCAGCCTCTACAGAGCCCCCGATCCTTTACAGCAGTGTATTTCCTGTGCACACACGTATCTCACTAGCAGCTGTTCCCAAATACATTGAAGTCTCCCATTTACATGTTTTTCCCAGCACTTTCCCATGCCTTGGTTTTTTTCCTACTGACAACCATGTCACATAAAAATGTTGTCAGATTAGCTTTTAATGGCTTTGAAATGAATCGTAAGTGTGGGGGAAAAGGCATTTCAAGAGCCTGAACTTGTTGCTTATGTTAGTCTGGTCCTGTTTGACAAACAAGTTATGGAAAAAACCTACCCATTACTTTTTAGATTTTTGTTGCATGAGTGACACAAACACAAACCTCCACAAGAAGCATACATTCATTTTTTAAACTGGAGGTAGAAGACTGTCTGTGCATGAAGAACTAAAACTTTTAATGAGAATACTCCTTAACAGAGTATTTTAGGAAGAAGCTCTTTACTGAAAGGGTGGTTGGGCACTGGAACAGGCTTCCCAGGGACATGGTGGACTCCTTATCCCTAGAGGTGTTTAAAAATGGATTAGCTACAGCACTTGAGGCCGTGGTCTGGGGGTTAGGGAGCTGTTGGGATGAGGGCTGGACTTGGTGATCCTGGAGGTCCTTTCAGCCATTACAGTTTGATAATTCTATTTAGTGTAGAAACAGCACAAAGCAATAGAAGAATGCCATTGATATATTAATGACTTTTACATACAAAACTATAGTAGGAAAATGACTGACAAGTACTCTACCTACATTAACTTCCTAGAAATACTGGGTCCTTCATTTGAGCAGCAATGAATGAACGACAATAAAATGCAAGATACTAGCCATACCAAATAGTTTGTAAATACTATGTAGAATCAATTGATGGAAACTCTTTGGTAAATATTATAAACAAGAAATGTGTTTCACAGAATCACTGCATGTTAGGGGTTGGGGTAGACCTCTGAAGATCATTGAGTACAATCCTACTGCCAGAGCAGGACCAAAACTAGTACAGATCACTCAGAAATGCATCCAGACAGCTCTGAAAGTCGCCAGAGAAGGAGACTTCACAACCTCTCTGGGGAGTCTGTTCCAGGGCTCTATAACCCTTAGAGCAAAGAAGTTCTTCTTCATGTTGAGGTAGAACGTCCTGTGCTCCAGCTTGAATCTATTGCCCCTTGTTCTATCCCAGAGTACAAGTGAAAAGAGGTTGTCCCTGCCTTCTTGATGCCCAGAGCTCATGGTTTTACAGACATTAATGAGATTCCCTCTCAGTCTTCTCCTCGCCAGACTAAAAAGTCCCAGATCTTTCAGCCTTCCCCATAAGGCAGGTCTTTCATCATCCTCACAGCCCTCACAAGCAGATCTCAGTCCCTCCTGAACTGGGAGCCCAGAACTAGACACAATACTCCAGGTGAGTCTCACTAGGGCAGAGTAGAGGGGGAGAAGAATCTCCCTCAAGATATCCCCAGGATACCATTGGTCTTCTTGGTTCCTCTGTAGGAATTAGGGTGATTTAATGTCAGAAAGACAGGTACCATTTGCAAGTACTCTCTGCAAAGATTCAATCAGCTGCACCATGTACACATCCAATAGTAACACACATCACTAATGTTTACAGAGAGCAATAGGATGGCCTCTGGGGAACAATGAAGTTTTATAACACGTTTGTCATTCAGTTGTCTGTGTTAAATTACTGGATATGATTCACCCATTTTAAGCTCCAGCTCTTCCAGTAGAACAATGTTGGGGGGGTTCCCTAGAACAGCCTGTTTCCCTAAAGCAGCCAGATTTTCAGATCAGGATTTGGGACACTGTAAAAGATGTCTAAGGAAAGCAATTCTAATGGCAAAAGAATTCATTTCGCTGTGCAGAAGTTTTCTATTAGAAGATTTCCAGTGGAGATCTCAGTACCAGAAAAACCCTAACATTAATATTTTTGTATCAATAAGACATAAAATTCATCCAGATCATAGTGCTGTTTACTGCATGAGAATACAAGATTAAGTTTAGAAACTCGAGATGGATGGTTTCACCACAGAACACTGGAGAGTTTTCCGAAGTAATATGCCTCACAGATATTTTACTTACAAACTGAATTTGGAGAACATGTCTGGTGAGGAGAGGCTGAGGGAGTTGGGATTGTTTAGCCTGAAGAAGAGGAGGCTGAGAAAACACCTTATTGCCCTTTAGAGCTCCCTGAAAAAAGGTTGTAGGGAGGCTGGTGTTGGCCTCTTCTCCCAAATAACTGCTGACAGCACAACAGGAAATGCTCCAGGGGAAGTTTAAATTGGAAAGTAGGAAAACTTTCTGTAGTGAAAGAGTAGTTAAACATTGGAACAGGCTGCCCAGGGAAGTGGTGGAGTCCCCATCACTGGAGGTGTTCAAAAGGCAAGTGGATGTGGCACTTTGGGACATGGTCCAGTGGAGGTGTTGGGTTGAAGGTTGGACTTGATGATCTTAAAGTTCCTTTTCCAACCTCAATGATTCTGTGATTCTGTGTGAATTACACTTTTTAATTTTAATTTTATTCTTCCTGAGTGTTCCCTCTTCCATCACCGTGACGGTCCCACTTTCTTCAGAGTTATTGCTTCTCCAGAATTTACAGTATGTTATTGTGTCCCCTCGTTAACCATCACCTAGACATGCTACTCACTGGTGGCTATTTTAGGAGTGTCCAACGTTTCTCGCTGTAAAAATACTCCAAGCTTATTTCACCAAGAAAAGCGCTTCAGACCTTAATTCCAAACATACTTGCCTTTTCCCAGCTTTCACACAAACACCTATTCTAAATGCCAGCACCACTATTTCTAGTGATAACAACTGAAGTCTTTAAACAGAAGTTTTCAGGCTGGCTTCCACCCCACATGACTCAGAGAATATTATGCAGGAGACAATAAATTCAGTGAAATATGTCAGACTTCTTGTACGATAAGGAGAAGATTAGCATCAAATTATGAGATTGCTTTTAACTGAAGTATTGAGAAAGACAGATTGTGTTTAACTGCTGAAAACACTTCTTCTGCACAACATTTTTGTTTTCAGAATCATCCTAATATTCCAAAGGAACCACAAGGAAGAAGAAAACAAGATGAAATTATCCTGGAAATGATACAACAGTAATCTGTCTGATTTGAGTGATCACAGAATCACAGAACATCGGGGATTGGAAGGGACCTCAAAAGATCGTCCCGTCCAATCCCCCTGCCAGAGCAGGATCACCTATCTCCTACAGAGTAGGAGAAGAAGGGGGGTATTACTGCCACATTTTAAGGATGAGGTGCTGGTGCATAGAGGAGCAGCTCCTGGTTCACAAACCCTGCCACTGATGGAAAAGCATGAGTCCTTCCTTCCTCTCATCCCAGCACTGCCTTTCTCTGTGTACTGACAGAAACATTTGTGCCACCACCAGTCAAATCCTAAATCAGAGACCTTCCCATCTTAGAAATGAAATGCTTTCTTCTTTTGTGCAGCTGCAGCGCACGTGTGCACTACCTTGGATACAGGGAAACAGCAGCAGCATCTCCCAGACCTGAGGCAGTAAGTAATGGCTGAATCAGGCTTCCCCTATGTACTGAGCTGAGAACCTCCCTAGTTTAAAGTTTAAGTTTCTAGAGCTCCAGAGCACCCAGCAGTAGCCAGCTAAAATTTATTAAGCGCATAGGTAATATGAGTAATCTTATTAACATCCAGGGCTAAATCTAGTATTACTGAATTTACTGGATGCCAAAAATGTTTAAACAAAGATCCTTAGCTAATCTGTCTTATTTTGTTAGTAAAGGTAAAAAAATATAACAAAGGACAAGGAGGAAAATGGGACCCCTTATAGGAAATATAGCTGGAACTGTTTAAGAATAATTGAAAGTGTGGGTAGAGCCCAAAGAAAGTAAAGTAGCAGCAGTCACAGCATTTCTCCTCTCTAGGGCAGAAAGAAGGGTGGATTAGAAAGAAGGCAGTAGGTACATGCCAGCATTTTGTTGGCACATACATAGTCAGGGGTGTTTCTTATGTCTGATGTTGAAATTGTGGGCATCTGTGGGTGGTAACCTGGCCGTGTAACAGCCCTCTGGAACTGGATGTCTTCAGAGCAGCACTACTTTTTGACTCTTATTTCAGCTCTGCATTTTACTCCATTCATCACGCCCACACAAAAACCCTGCTGCTGCTAGTGTCTACAGGATGATGAGGTTGAATAGAGAGGTTAGAAGGAGCTTTTCACCTTCATCCAGCTTTCTCATTTTCCCAGTTTACCGGTGAAGACCTAGCTCACAGGCACAGAGGCACTGGGAAAGATCTATTGGTCATGAGGGCATCATGCTTGTTACTTAACTTTTGGCCTCAAGTTGTGTCAAGGGAGGTTTAGATTGGATCTTAGGAAGAAGTTCTTTACTGAGAGAGCAGTTGGGCACTGGAACAGACTGCCCAGAGCGGTGGTGGAGTCATCATCCCTGGAGGGGTTTAAAAACCGAGTAGCTAGAGCACTTGAGGCCATGGTGTAGGGGTTAAGGAGCTGTTGGGCTGAGGGCTGGACTTCATCCTGGAGGTCCTTCCCAGCCATAATGATTCTATGATTCTATGGTTAGCAACTTTGAGCTAGAAGGACCTCTCTCCAAGGCAATGCCACGGACGTAACTACTCAGTATCAGTTACTACAGAGCAAGCCTACTTTGTCCAAAGTGATCCCAGCTAGGTTACGTAGCTTGGCTATTCAAAGGTGCTCAGGGTCATCCCATTTCCCCTCACATGCCCCTGTCCTCCTTGCACCCAAAGCATCTGTTACCCTAAAGAGTTAGGTCCGAAACTAACCCCCTTACTGCAAGAAGAAAGGATTAGGGAAGATGCCCTGTGAAAGCCAACAGAAATATCTAGGGGAGCACTGAACTAATGAGGTCTCATTAGCTGAGCGTAGCTTGGCAGCCTGGCTGCTCACACCTCGTCTCAGCTAAAGCAGGTCCTCAAAGCCGAGGCCCAATATACTGCCTGCCTCGGCCACGAAGACATGCTTAAGAGGCTATTACATTTTCCACTATTTATATCCAGCTTAGTACTTCAGATTCGAGCAGAATACTTCTGAAACTGCATCCATCCAATATTAATAGCATCTGTCTTGCAGATTAACTATCACATTGTGTTTTTATTTAACCATCATCACTGAGCAATCACTCACTAAATTATTTAAAGGAAACAACACAAAAATTGTTTTAAGGTCACGAGAAGGATGTCAGCGGGCCAGTATTACTAAGCATTTTAAAACCTGGAAGATTTCATTTTAAGGAACTGTAATAATGCCTTTCTTTGGCATATGTAATTTTATATTTTGTATTTATGAAGACGGACATTTCTGAAGTGTTTAATGAGCAGCAATATAGCTGCTCAGTTAAAATGCAGAGCCTTATAACATTTTTAATATTATCCAGTAAGTAACTCAGTGCCATATGCTTCTGTAGTTTGACCGCCAAAGAATGCAGCAAGTTGCTTCGGAGGCTGCCTCCAAACTCCACAGCCCAGCCAAAAACATGTCTGTGGTACAGGGCTATTGACGTCCTACTAGCATGGAACATAAAAATGGCCCACAGAGAAGTTACACAGAGGCTCTGCTAACTCCATTGAAAGGATGTGGCTTGGAGCAACGCACGGAATCAGGGCAAAGCTTAAATGCTAGACGTGCTACATTGGAAAAAAACCAGTGCAATATTACAAACAGTGAGGTGACTGCTCCTCTTGCTTGCCAGGCGACCTCTGCTCCCCAAAGCATGAGCCGCATACAAAGCTTCCCTGCACCACCTTAGGGTATGGTCAATACTCTGGGCTAGGAAATGGCAAGAGAGCTATTTCAGTTTAAACTTCTGCTACTGCTACCACTCACCTTGGCAGGTATAGGCGACTGAGCTGGAAATAGGGCCGTGGAAGTTAGAGAATGGGAAAAGTAAACAGAAATTACAATCAGTAATCAAGGGGGGGATGTGAACAGGGATGGACGACATCTGTCAACTTGCACTTATTTTGCCGTTATGCTTTCCACAGCGTCAGTTATTTTGTACAGTGTTGATCTGCTAGGTGCAGTATCTAAATCTTTACCTTTTATCCATTTATCACATTAGGTCAAGATTAAGGTCCTGTTTTGCATCAAATGAACTGCTTCCATAAACAGCAACAATTAAACACTTGCATTCCCACCTTAATTTTTAGCACTGTGCAAAATAGTTGCGTTGTTCAGCAATCGTGAGAAGCCGAGCACATTTCCAGTGTTTTCTCCATGCAGCATGTGTGTTCTCATTGATCAACACTGCAGTAACGGCGTCTAATCTGAAAACCAGACCCAGAGATGCAAACCAGGACCTCCTCAAGGTGCTGCTCCCAGAGCACTGTCATTCTGCGAGGACTGCAGTAATCGAGACACTCATTACAATAAGAAATTGCTTCGTTTCTAAATCAGTTCATTTTGCTGTAGTAGTGCTGATTTGGTGGTGGAAGTGTGATGTGATGAGGGCTCCGGGCGCAAAACCTTGCTGTGTTTTACTGGCTGGAACAATAGACAGGGTTTGCTTTGTTAAATAAAGACAGATAAAAATCTTCGTTCTCCTGTCAACAACACAGCTGAACTTTCTCATGACGGAAAATAGCAATTGAATTAAAATGTACCCCACACATTCAGCAATCTCAGCCTTTCTGGACACTTTCTATACAATAGAAACCTTCTGGCCTAAAAACTATGATGGTTGAGAAGGGACGTAAACAGAAACAAAGGAGCAGCAAATCTGAATCATGTTAGGAAGTCCTCCCGGCACAGAAGAGCTCATGTGCTGAAAAGCTACCTGGGGGCAGGACATTAAAACAGAAAGCCTATGTGGGAGAGCAGAACAATGGAGGAAGGCTCGATCGAGACATCAACTCTTCCTCCACACCTCTCACTTCACCACCTCAGGAGATTTAGCTTTTCTTACACATTATAGTTCTGTGGACCATTCAAGGCCCTTTTAGGACAGAAGTAAAAATGTGAGGGAGAAATTCTGTGTGGACTTCAGACTAAAAGAGTAAAGGTTTTGTATATACACTGAACGATAGCCCTTTGGTACCTAAATTCAGTGTAACAAATAAGAAGGCTCATAGTTTCTGAAAATAAACTCTCTTCTTACTAGGAGGGTTATTTGCAGATAGTATTTGGCTGTGTGCTGCCAGCACTTTGGCGGTGCGTGCTCAGACTGACTTCTTCCTGCCTCCTTCATACTCTTCCTTCTGGTAGTTCGTGCCAGGGAAGGGTAGTTGTGCCAGAGGGGTGTTTAGATTAGACATTAGGAAAAATTTCTTCACTGACACACTGGTCAGGGATTGGAAGAGGCTGCCCAGGGAGGTGGTGGAGTCACCGTCCCTGGAGGGCTGTAAAAAACAAGTGGCCCTAGGAAACACAGTTTAGTGGGCAGGGTGGGGTTGGGTTGATGGTTGGACGGGATGGTCTTGTAAGTCTCTTCCTACCTTAATGATTCTATAACTCTGTGATTATATGCTCCTTTTTTGTAGGTCTCTTCCAACCTTAATGATTCTATAATTCTGTGATTATATGCTTCTCCTTTAAACCCCATGCAAATTCCTATATCTTCAGTGGTCTCAGTCTTCTTCATTATGTCATCTCGTGAACAAGCATATGCTGACCTGGGAGAGAAAGCTGGAGAGATGGGTTTCCCTGGCATTTTAAGAGTGCATGCAAGATAGGTTGTAAGACAGTTCTTTACTGAACTAACTATGGAAAAGGCAATTTGTTCATGATGTCTAGGATGGAATAAGGGTCCTCAGAGCTCCCTCCCTAACCAGCACATGCTACCTAATTCACCAAAGGAATCACTGGCAACCCTGGAAGGCTGAGGGTAGGCAGAGGCAGGGGTTCACTACTGCAGAGTAGAAAATCTGCTGCTTATACTTAACAGCTGTCCAGCCTCTGAAGCCAGGAAGCCCTGGAGCCACTTGGTCCCTTATTTTTTATTCTATGTAGGAAAGCTATGCACTAGCCTCTTCCTCCGTAGAAGCAACACAGCAGTTTAACCATATACTAATTATTAATTCCAGCATGTTCCAAAATCCATGATGTTGTCTGAAAATACAGTGAAGGTGTGGGGAAGCACAAGGGAAGGAATGGAACCAGCCCCAGATAAACAAGCAAGAAGCAAGAAGCCAACCAAAGCAAAAAACAAGTTACTGCACAATGCCCTAAATCTGCTCTCCAGAGCAGGTTGAGCTGTGGTCTCCAGTTCTTCACATTCAATGCCACATGCTGTATGCAAGCCATGACAAGACTCTGAGGAATCAGGGAAGCTGGAGTCTTGCTGGCATATGAAATCATTCCTGAAGTGCCACTGCGTGTGACATGAGGGATCGTTCCAACATCTTTGCTTGCCTCTAGGACTTTTTTCTAACAGGTGCAGCAGATTAACTTCTCTTACAGCCTTCCTTGTGAGTCCGAGCCCACCCAGCCACCAGCCCAGCATGCCAGATGACAGAGGAAGGTGGCATCACTTAGGACTTGCAGCATTCTTGTGAATGAGCACCGAGGACCCGCTCTTCGGCAGAGGGAAATTTTGAATGCTCTGACTTACTGTCACCATGGGACTGGGTATATGAAAGGCCTGGGCTTCCCAGCAGTTCTCTCCTGCCACATGAACTCCACCAGCAGAGAGGCCCCCTGCATTGCAAGGCACAGTGCTACAGCCAGCACTGGAAATCTGTCTCAGTCCTGGAGTGTTTATGTGCCCCAAACCCCGCAGTGACCTGACTGATTAAATAGCGGGGGAGGATTAACTCCATCTCAAATCATATCTCCTATGAGAGGAGACACTTACTGGGGCAGTGGGAGTCATGGTGCAGGTCCTAGTCTCTGGTGGGTGGCAGGGAGCCAGTAGCAGCCTGCGGAACCATCACTCCTCCCCTACTTTCCACTTCTTGACCCTCATCCCAGAGAGGAGCAGATGTCCTCCTGGACTCTGAGACCAGCCAAGGCAAGCTGGACCGTGGAGAACAGGTTCAGGTAATGGTACACAGGCCTTATTCACAGGTCAGCTGTTTAAAATGTTGAAGTACAAGGGACAAAGGTAGAGCACTCCAAAGGACAGGTAACAGCATTCCCCAACAGATCCTGTGGTTGGTCTAACAGGTGCTGTGGTTTACCTGGTCTTCAGTTTCTGTTGCCATAGTTATGCAACTGTAGAAAAAAATCCACAGACTTCTGACAACTACTTTGTCACTTGGTTGGGGTTTTTTTGAGAAAGACCTAAAAATAAGTATTTCATTTGGAAAGAGGAGGTGGTGGTGAAGATTCATTAGTTTAAGGTCTCCCACTAAAAACCACTCGTACCAGAAGCAGGAGAGAAAAGAAAACTGGCTACATTTCCTAGCTAGGAATAACAACTGCAGGAGAAATCCCGAAACAAGAGTTTGGGCCACAGCAGGCTAACAAGGATTTACCAGTCTTTCATCACAACCTCAGCGTATCTCGGATGTGAGACGCAACAGTGCAAAATGCTGCAAAACATTCAAATAATCAAACTCGGGGGCTTATTTTCCTCTGTCCTTCCTGAGAACCTTCCTATTTAAAATAATGGCTTGTTATTTGGTCAGAGAAGGATTCCTTTGCTTTTGCTGAGGAATTACTGATGGAAATGAACAACTGGCAAATTAAATCACCCTGGTACTCAGGAAGAAAAATGATGCCCTCAAGTTTAGGATCTGTTTACATTTCTTTAGAAAGAGAGAGACTTTTCTTTCTACTGTTATACAGCAACCTTGGTTCAGTCTTCATCAGCTAGATTTGTCCTTTGGGACTCCTATGCACTGAAAAAAGAAGAAGGAAAGGGGAAGGGAATAAAAAGAGACAAGAGAGGAGAAAAGAGAAAAGAGAAAAGAGAAAAGAGAAAAGAGAGAAGAGAAGAGAAGAGAAGAGAAGAGAAGAGAAGAGAAGAGAAGAGAGAAAAGAGAAGAGAACAAAAAGAAAAGAAAAGAAAAGAAAAGAAAAGAAAAGAAAAGAAAAGAAAAGAAAAAAGAAAAGAAAAGAGAAAAGAAAAAGAAAAAGAAAAGGGTTTCCTGAACTCCTCATGGTATTCCCAGAGGACATCTCAGCATCACAAGCTGTCTGTGAGTATCAGAGAGTACAGTCTCATTCGGGCTATGGCTTTGGTGACTCAATCTGCTCACACTTCATCAGCAGCACCAGGGGATCCTGATAAAATGATAACGATGCTGTGCGCTGGGTAGAAGAGACCATAAATAAGCTACTTAATTCCATTTCTTTTAGCCTTTCTTTCTATCCATATACTCGAATCACATCACACCAGCCCAGCCTTTGTACTCAGAGAGCTACTCTGAATTGGATTAGGTAATAGTGAAAGCTGTATTCTTGTAGTGCCTTTGGCAGGGGAAGAGAGGATGGTACACACATGCCTTATTTTCCCATGATTGTCTATTATTTACATGCAGAAAACAAGAGCTGCTTCTCCTCGTTATTTTGCTAGTAATCAAGGTCCTCCTTTGGGAGACATTTGCTATAAAAGCTTATGATGAATAGATGAATTTATGTGTAGGAATCCAACAGTATTATGGAAGAGTTGGTAGTTACCCTTTTATCTAGCACAACAGGCAGCAGTGAGTAAGCAGCTGGCAGGTGGAGCACTGCTCTCCCCACTGAGACCTCCATATTAAATGAAAGCTTTTGGGATATTTCTCCTTTCCCATTGGAACGGACCTACTGACAACCACCAGTTCATGTGCTGCTCCAAGCCACTGAGCAGAGGGCAGTATCTCTGAGCACACAGGAGACCGCTGCTGTACCTTGTTCAGCTTCAGGTAAAGCTTTAGCTGCTTTGCCCAGATGGTGAACATTAAAGGCCAAAAATCTAATGAACCTCAAGAACACTACCCCAGGGACAGTGTGGGTCCTTCAGTACTGTGTTTGACGTTCTTCTTACCCTGCATAGGACAGCAGACATGGTGACTATACTTGTCACACTGAATGTGCCAGCTCTTACAGAATCATAGAATGTATTGGGTTGGAAGAGATCTCCAAAGGTCATCTAGTCCAACCTCCCCACAACAAGCAGGGACATCACTCACTAGACCAGATTGCCCACTGCCCTGTCAAGCCTGATCTTGAATGGCTCCAGAAACGGGACCTCCACCACCTCTCTAGACAACCTGTTCCAGGGATCCACCACCCTCAGATTAAAGAACTTTTTCCAGATGTCTAACCAAAATCTACCTTTTTCCAACTTAAAAGCATGACCCTTCACCCTATCATTCCATGTCCTTCCCCAGCCTTCTTATAGGCCTCTTTCAGGTATTGGAAGCTCACTCTAAGGACTCTCTGGAGCCTTTGGGGAGGGCCTATTTGCCTGAGATATCTGTAAAGTACATGGTGTCCTTCCAGTAAATGCTGGTGAATTACTATTAGTTATTTTTAATTCCTTCTCTTTACTGCTGGCCACCAAGATGCTTGCACACAGCCATTATGTACCCAGATGGCTTAAATACCAGACAAGTACCTGCAGAACAAATACCCTGGACATGGTTTACTGCTCTCATTTACAAAGCACAAGTTTTCGTGTGTTTTATTTCATTAAAATATACGATAAAACTGCCTGCTCCACAGTCCACTCCCTTGCTACATCCCAGTAAGCAGCTCTTTAGTCCCTGCTCAAGCAGGGCAGTCTATGAGATCAAACCACAGTTGGGCATATTGCCCTTGCACCACGTGCTTGAAATTGGCACTGACTGTGAAAAACAGTGTAAAGAAAGAAGTTGGAAGGTATTTTTGTCAGTCTAGTGTTCAGTTGATAGATCTGAATCAAAAGGGGAGTTCAGAAAATGCAGTTGGGGATCCCAGAGAAAATGGGGCCATGGATTTTGGGTAGCAGCCCGCAGTTAGATCAAATTATGCTGATCGTGAAACTGTATCCTTAGACAGGATCCCACAGCTGCAATTGCAGAAGGAGTCCTGGAGCATGCGTGGAGCAACTGGAATATTCTGGAAATGCAGCTTGGAAAACTCAGGAGCTCAATGCTGAGCATGTGTAAAGTGCAGTGAGTCAAAGGTCTGCAAGTTGGCTTCACTTGGGGAGTTCCTGAGGATGCCAAAAGGCAGCACACTGCTGAGACAAAGAATCTTACCTCTATGGTAAGAGATCATCTAGTCCAAGAGATCATCTAGCCCAATGTCCCAGCCACAGCAGGATCACATAGACCAAGTCACACAAGAACATATCCAGGTGGGTTTTAAATGTGTCCAGAGAAGGAGACTCCACAACACCCCTGGGCAGCCTGTTCCAGTGCTCCATCACCTTCACCATGAAGAAGTTCCTTCTCATATTCACGTGGAACCTCCCATGTTCCAGCTCACACCCCTTGCCCCCTTGTCCTTTTATGTTATGTAGGATGTGCAGAGAAAGAGGTCTCATGGGAACAGAATTCAGGTCCTCATAGTTTCACCAAATATCTTTCACTATCTGTGTTAAGTCACTTTTTAACCCAGACTCTTATGGTACTATTGAACCAACACAGATAGCTAGGAGCTTACTTTCTGACCTCTTAACTGGTTCAAAGAAAACAAAAGGTACATTTTTTTAAAAGCCATTTCTCACTGTACCAAAAGGCTCTGTCACAGAGCACAGGGGCAACAGGCTGCAGGATACAAATCTAGATGAAAATATATATGGGCAGGGGGATGGAGGAATTAAATGCATTGGAAGAACAGCGTAGATGAATGCCGTTTCTGCAGGAAATGTGGCAGGTGAGTTTCTCTTAATGATCAAGTAGGAACAGAGAATAAGCCAACATCAACAGTTGTGACATTCCTGAGACTACAACAAAACTTCTTTGGAACAGAAAAAGACTTTAAACGCAGTGCTTGTTCTGTTGTTGGAATGATGAAAGACTGTGAAATACGAGCACCTAGACTTTTAGGATGTCTATAGGAACTGTTGTGGTTTGAACACCCTGGTGCTGACTATATCAAAATCTCCATGGAAGTCTGTAATGGTCCTTCTACATATTGCATGTCTCGTATCTGTAGTGCTTGGCAGGTTTAGCACTGCTGTATGCTAGCATGCAGGCTGAGGATTCAAGTTACCAATGAGGTCTTCTGCTTCTTTAAGTGTTGCATTAAGAGCACCTTAGAGTCCTGAGCAGTGTCTCCCTTTCCTTAGATCTGCCCATTCATCAGAATATTGTGCTGGGGTTTGCTAGGGAAATTTAATTGACAGACACCCATCTTTATGCTCTGCATGGCTGGAGGTCGGCAGTGGTGGAAGGTAATGCTTTTTTAATTAGCTGCTGGGTATTAAATTTCCTTAGTGTGGATTGCAGGTTGCATTCCTGTGAGTCACTATCTGAGAAGACTCTCTTTGCATTCACTATTCAGTCTAACATAGACTAGAGGAGAAGAGTCATAAAAGATTCATATCAAAGATGTTTATGAACAGTCTTAGACCTAGACAACCTCTGGGTTTTCCAGCAGTGACTGCGAGACGAGAAGACCAAACGAGCTTTCAAATGATGATAGAACCCAATTCCAAGAACACTTTACACCCTAAACCAGGAACCAATAAGCTAAAAACATTGTGGACATCATCTCAAGTCCTCATAGATATTAATTCCTTCAGCTAGAATCAAAAGGGATCAAAAACTTACATGCAGATATAGACAGCAAATTACATGTTCAAGATTAGAGTAATCCATAGAATATCATTGGAACTGGAACATTCTTTACCTAACATCACCCAGTGTATAAATAGGTTGCAGCAAATTCTCTAAAAGCTTCCAACAATCCTCTAAGAAGGTAGAGGAAAACACAGTAGGTGTGAACATCTATGCAAGACTGTTTCTGATAATTAAGGGAAATTGCAGAAGAAACAGAACAACAGGATGTCCGTGCAGATTCCACATGAGTGGGCAACAAGTTCTCCCTGATCCTAAAACAGAATCACAGAATCACTGAGTATCTTTGGTTGGAAGAGACCTTTAAGATCATCAAGTCTAAGCACTGCCAGATCAGCCCTAAACCCTGTCTCTCAGCAGCACATCTATCTCCCTTTTAAATACCTCCAGGGCTGGTGACTCCAGCACTGCCCTGGGCAGCCTGTTCCAGTGTTTGATAACCCCTTTAGTGAAGAAATTATTTCTAACATTCAGCCTAAACCTCCCCTTACATTCATTGCCTCTGATCCCATTGGTTGCCATCAGGGAGAAGACTGATGGGCTTTAGGGCTGCAAGGATGATTAAGGGAGTGGAGCATCTCCCTTATGAGGAGAGGCTGAGGGAGCTGGGTCTCTTTAGCCTGGAAAAA
>JAOXOE010029139.1:0-14927 GCA_028565055.1 Phoeniculus purpureus
AGTGATTCTGATTCTATAACTTCTCCAGTGAAGTGATCCTGCTGTGGCAGGGGGATTGGACTAGATGATCTTTCGGGCTCCCTTCCAATCCCTAATGATTCTATGAAGCACACCCCAAATGTGTGATTACCTACACCTCAATGGGACAAGCTGACCATCTGATTCACAGTCATATACTTGAACAATACTTATGTACACCAGGGTCTCTGCTGACTATCTCACCCTATAGATGTGCATGCTTGGAGCAGATTTACTAGCTAGTCTGCTACTGAAATATCTCTCCACCTTCCTCTTCCTAGACAGTTTCTCAGGAAAAATCACCCAACTGCACACCCTGCGAATGTCTTCTGCATTTCTGACCCATTAAGGGAAAGAAATACATCTGAGACATTTCACAGGTGCTATCCACATTTGAATTCCTGGTTAATCCCTGCTTTCAGAATTCCTGAAAATTTGTCTATGAAGGAAAACAATGTGTCCTGTGTGTTGTGAAAGGGTCAGAGAAAACAGTAGGTGCACCGACTCATAACAAATTTCTCTTCCTCCACTTAACAACTATGGCGTTTTTATTTGCCTGCAGTAGCTTTATTAATATTTCACTGCATAAAACAATTAACTGCTTAAAGCATTTCAGATCTAGGAGGTGTGCACTGTTTCTTGCCTCTCTTTGTCCCTTTCCTTCTCATCAATGATAGCCACTTCTGTGTGAAATTTCACTGTAGGGTCATGAGTTAGGAGAATAGGTTGCTGCTAACAGAGAAAAATCATTAAAGAGGTTGCTAATTCTTTTCTCTTAGGAGGTGAAACTGAATTGAAGGTCTAGGATCTCACTGATGCTGTCTCATGTGCTTCTCTCACATTGAGGTTGCTCAGCCATCTTTGCTTTCATCATGATTTCACCCACTTGTCATCCCACACTTGCAGCACTGAGTTATGTACCTGAACTCTGAGAGATTGCTCCAAGGAAACAAAAATGCATCCTGGTCACCTAACGCCAACTCTTCTGTAGCCTCTAAGCAGAGGATTGTCTTGTTTCAGCTCTTTTGAATGCAGCTTGATCATCTTTTTTGTATTATTTTGAAGAGTAGCTGTTGCACTCCCTATTGCTGTGAAGGTTTTACCCCAGCCCAAGCTTGACAGAGTTATTATATGCTGCCACAGGGAAATTAAAGGATTTTAGCTGTCTCTGAGTTATCTTTTACTCACTTCCCCCTATTGGTGGGCAAGAAGTCAAACATGAGCTAATTGTGTGATTGTGCATCGGAGAAGGGCTTCCATGTACAGCTTGAGGACAGGAGTAGCCAGCAGAGTAGGGGAAGGTTTTAATCCCACTTTCTCTGCACTGCAGAGAATACTGCATCTGTTTCAGATGCCCCTTACAAAATAATTGTAAACAAACTGGTGAGAGCCCTGCACAGGTCGCTGTGTGGCACTGTAATGTGCCGTGACCCAGGAGAGGCTGAGAGACCTGTTTCTTTCAGCCTGGAGAAGACAAAGCTAATTGTTCTATAGAGGTGCATGGCAAAAGGATGACTGACAATGGTCCCAACCAGTCCAAGGTCTCAACCTTTGGACTTGTTCATAAATTACCTGGAAAAGACCCTGAGGCATTTGGAGGCAGCTCTGCTGTGAACAAGGCTTAGACTAGAGAGGTCACTTCCACCCCAAATCTTTCTGACAGTACTTCTAATAAAGATTAAACTAACTTGGTTACTCTCTAGTAAAATCAATCCCTTGTTCAGTTTAAATAAATAGGTTTCATAATCTTTTCAAGTCATCTGTACAATAACCTGGCAAATAACAGTTTTGATCTTTACAAAGGTCATTTCCCCAGAATCAGTCTTCCTTCCCAATTCCTTCTCTGGTTCTGCTCCAGCACCTGAGTATCTTTCTTGCACTGGAGTGCCCAAAACTGAACCCTGTACTTGAATAGACTACTCTTACTAGACAAGGTTCCCAAAGGTCCAACTGATCTGCTCTTGATCAGGTCAAGTATTTATCTATATTAAACCATAAGAAAGACATAAAACAGACCCATTGTTGCTTCCAGTAGCTTCTTTAATGGCAAAAACACAAAATGGATTGCACAGAAGGGCAGAGGCCATGGTAAAGCAGAGCATTATACATCAAATCTCAAAGGAAGTCATGCTGGCTATACACTTGCATTTCATCTCTGCATCTACCAGCAGAAGCAACATCCAATGCTCTTCCATAGTCCATTGTACGTGACATTGGGATGGCAACTGCACACCCCTGGCCTGTCTCTTGTCTTGGAATCTATTTCATTTGACCAAGTACAATACATCCTTCATTTGTGAGGGTGGGTGGACATAACAATGTGAGTCAGGATCAGGAAAACACAGATGAGCATGAAAGAGAGGTCTTCCCTGGAGTGCTGCTGTAACTCAGGGCTGGAAAAGCAATAGAAGCATTGACAGACAGGACTAGGTCTCAAAACTCTTGCTTGGGCTGCATCTTCCCTGAACACTGCAGCATTTGCTGTCTAACAGCCACAGCCCTTGCCAGGGAGAAGAGGACGCAGAAATGAAAGCTTGTCATCAAAACTGATGGCCTTGTAATTTGGAAGGTTTTCATGCTCTCGTGCAATGTAACGAAAACCACTTCCATCGCTGTTCTCACAGAGCAGCCAGGCACCACTCTGAACTTTGTGAGAAGAAATGGTTTTATTGTCATGTCCCCTACTCAGGTTGGTTGGTTCCTTTATCACCCTGTTCTTCCCTAGATACTGGGCGTGTTCATACAGAGTGATCTGGGGACTGTGCAGATCTTCAGTGATCACCTGCAAAGAAGTGATCTTATTTTTCAGCTCAGAACTAACAGAGCCATGATCTCCCTCCTCAAACACCAATAACCGCCCTGTATAGTTGCAGTGCTCATAAGCCACCCAGGGCTGGCCGATAACTTTCACGGAGGAGATACAATCATTCCAATCTACATCTTTTAGATTAGCTATGTCACTTGTGAATTCTTTGGATAAACCCTGGAAGTTGGGCTTGTCATAAACGATGATTTTTCCCATCTCAGCAGGACTTCTGTAATTCAGACTACCCGCTGTAGGAGCTGGAAGTCAGCCTGCAGAAAAGAAATAACCAGAAAATAAGCAACAGTTACTGGAAATTAAAAGCTAAACAAGAGCTGTATACCACAAGGGACCAGTTTTATTCAGCTGTGAATGTCAATTTGTGTGGAGGTGCGATGGATATCTACACATTCAGTTTAGCATCTTATTGCCATGTCCTAAATAATGATAAAGAGTAATATATAACTAGTGATAGCTCTCTCGGTTGACAATCAGAAATTAAGAAAAAGAATGTCACTTAAATCTCACATTAAAAAAACATAAGCATTTTGTCATAGCTCTAACGGCGTTTAAGAAGGCTGTGGCTACCTGTACTTTAATTCACTGACTGACTGGCCACTAGGACAACAAAGTTCTACCTGGAAAAATGTAATAACAATACTGCACCAGTTAGTGTTGCTGACTCAACGCTAAGATCCTCACACCCAACATTGATTTGTAAAAGATTCTCACTTTCACCCTTGGAATTTTATAGCAATGGCTCTCTCCAGTCTCTCTTTTGGTCCTGTGTGTTTATCCTGCAGCTGCCCTCTCATCACCCAAAAGACGCACCACATCTCTTGCAGATCCAGACATCACATGGTGCAGCTCTCATCCCAACCCTTCAACCTCTTTCTCTTCACCTGCCTTTCACAGAAGCTGCCCAAGAAGCTGCTGAAAGTTTTCATGTGAAAAGTGTGCATCTCACCTTGTTGTTGGCTTCTGGGATGGGGACAGCCGGCGGCGCTTCCTCCAGACAGTTGCTGCTGTGGCTGCTGGTGATAGGCAGCTGACTTGCCCACTTTTATAGCTTGCACAGAGCTCTTGTGAAACAACCAAACTACAAACTGAAAGTGACCAAAATTACTCTTGGGAATTAAAAATCCTTAGCTGTTTTATTCTGGTTTCAATCTTCCTACAACCAGCCTTTTCACTCCTCTGTTTCAAAAGTCCATTGAAGAGCAAAGCATCTTGATGCAACAGCTTAGCATTTTTTTGCTTCCAATGCCAGCTCACTCACAAAATACAGTGAGTGAGCTGGGCTCACAGCTATTTTGTGATGGATGAGCTGCAGAATTCTTTTGGTTGTTTCAGGGTCTTTTGCTCACCTGGTAACCATACGTGATCCACCACACTGGAATCATAGAACAATGGAATTGTTTGGGTTGGAAAAGAACTTTTCAGATAATCTAGTCCAACTATTAACCTGATTCTTCCAAGCCCACTGCTAAACCCTCTCCCTAAGCTCCTTTTCTACACAAGTTTTAGTCACATCCAGGGATGGCGATTCAACCACCTTCCTGGGTTGCCTGTTCCAATGCTTGAGGACCCTTTCAATGAAGAAGATTTTCCTAATGTCTAACCTAAATTTTCCTGGTGCAACTTAAGGCCATTCCCTTTTGTTTTATCACTTGTTACTTGTGAGAAGTCATTAACAGCCACCTCTCTACACCCTCTTTTCAGGGAGTTGGAGAGAGTGATATGGCTCACCTCAATCTTCTTTTCATACCTTTCATACCTTCTGTTCATACCTTGTAGCCTCTGTCCTATTAGCCACTCCTTATAAGGCTTTTCCAGACTCATTGCCAACCTTGTTGCCTTTCTGTGGTTCTGCTTCATCACCCTGATGTTTTTCTTGTCTTTCTTAAGGTGCCCAAAACTGAATATAGCACTTGAGGTGTGGCCTCACCTTCAGTAGGCTGAGGATCTTCACAGAATCACAGAACTATTGAGGCTGGAAAAGACCTCTGAGATCATCAAGTCCAGCATATGACCTAACATCACCCCATCAGCTAGACCATGGCACTAAGGGCCACATCCAGTCTGTCCTTAAACACCTCTAGGGATGGGGACTCCAGCACTGCCCTAGGCAGTCCATTGCTTTGTCTGATCACCCTTTCCACGAGGAAGGGCTTCCTTACATCCAACCATCCAACCTTACTCTCCTCTGGCACAGCTTCATTCCCACCTCTCTTGTCTTCTTCTTGGAGAAGAGCCTGACGTCCGCCTGACTACAACCTCTTTTCAGGTAGCTGCAGAGAGGGAGGAGGCCCTCCTTGAATCTCCTCTTCTCCAGGCTAAACATGGCCAGCTTCCTCAGCCTCTCCTCCTCAGACCTTCCCTCCAGTCCCTTCCCCAGCCTTGTTGCTCTTCTGGACTCACTCCAGCCCTTCAATCTCTTTCTTGAATTGAGTGGCCCAGAACTGCACACAGAACAGAGGGTGCTCTTGATCTTCTCATCCAGATTGTTGGTAAGGAAATTAAATAGAACTGGCCCCAGTACTGAGCCCTGGGGAACACCACTTGTAGCTGGTCAATGAATGAATTTAAGTCCATTCCCCACAATTCACCATTTGAGTCCCACACAAATAGGCAGTGTTCACTGCAGCAGAGCTCACATCTGTCTAAACCACGGGCAGTGAGTTTTTCCACGACAATGTTGTTGGGAATCGGTGACAAAAGCTTTACTGAAGTGCAGGTAAATAAGATCCAGAGCCATTCTCTCATCCATTGGGTATGTCACCTTGTCACAGATCAGGTTAGTCAAGCAGGACCTGCCTTTCCTCAACCTAGGCTGACTGGGCCTGATCATCTGGTGTTATTGGTTGATCAGTTGGTCAGGTTTGAGATGAGATTATCTAATTAATTTAATTAATGTGCTAATGGGGTGAAGCAAAAAATCCCAAACAACAACAAAAGAAGGAGGGTTCAAAACTGCTTACAAAAGTTGCAGGCAAAACCCCAAAACCAGCTTGGTTTGGGGAAAAAGCAAGACACTTTTAATTCACACAACCTCAACCCACAACACAAAGACATACAGAGATTAACATAACTTGGCCAATCTGCTCTTTCCACACTCTCAAAGGGAAGAGAATGACAGCAGTTCTAGTCCTTGTAGACATGGTGTCCATAGCTCAGTATGTGCGTATGTCCCTCAGCACCAACAGGTCTTTTAAGGGCTAGTCCTCTGCTCCATGTGCTTCCAAGCCAGTGTTCCATTTCCAGTGTGTTCATTCCTATTGCTACAAATGAGTTTGAGACCCACTGCAATTCAGCAAATAATTGTATCTTAAGAAAAACCTTTCTTTCACTGATCTTTAAGGTTCCAAAACTCCCAGTCTCTCCATTCACCATGTTCCAAGGACAAGATGGCTGCCGTGGCCAGTTCTAGTTACATGTGGTTCCTCTCTGAACTAGCATACAGAAAGTGAAGAAGAAGCAGGAAATGGAAAGCTCCAAACCAGTAATACTGGTTTTCGCAAAGCTGAAAAAATTGAGCTTGGAATTCCAAGCCAAACAGAGGGTTGAGGAGGAGTGACTCACTCCGCAATCCCGCAGGCAAGAAACCCATCAAATTCAAACCACAAGACCTGGTTATCCTGTAACTGATCTCCACTGGGACATTGAGCCTTTGATCACAACCATTTGAGTGCAACCAAATCCAGACAATTCAGTTCAAGGACACAGAGCTGCTGGAGGGTGTCCAGTGTAGAGCAACGAAGATGATGAAGGAAGTGGAACACCTCCCTTATAAGGAAAGGCTGAGGGAGCTGGGTCTCTTTAGCTTGGAGAAGAGGAGACTGAGGGGTAACCTCATTAATGTCTGTAAATAAGTGAGGGGTGGGTGTCAGGAGGATGGAGCCAGGCTCTTCTCAATGTCATCTAGTGATAGGATGAGGGGCAGTGGGTGCAAGCTGGAACATAGGAGGTTCCATATAAATATCAGAAGGAAATTCTTCACAGTGAGGGTGACAGAGCATTGGAATAGTCTGCCCAGGGAGGTCGTGGAGTCTCCTTCTCTGGAGACATTTAAAACCCACCTGGATATGTTCATGTGCAACTTGGTCTAGTTGATCCTGCTGTGGCAGGGCGATTGGATTAGATGATCTTTCAAGGTCCCTTCCAATCCCTAATGATTCTATGATTCTATGACAATTCCTTCCACTGAGATCTATCTGTCAAATCCACTTCTCTCTACTTCAGAGATGAGGATGTCATGTGGGACAGTGCCAAATGCCCTGCACGAGTCCAGCAAGATGGCATCAGTTGCTCTAGCCTTATCCACCAATGCTGTAACCCTGTTGTAGAAGCCACCAAAATTATCAGGCAACTTCTACCCTTACTGAAACTGTTTTGGCCGTCACCTTAATTTCCACATGGATTGGCATAGCTTTCAGGAGGTTCAGGTCCATGATCTTGCCAGGCACAGAGGTGAGACAGACTAACTTGTAGTTCCCCAGCTCATTTTTTGGTCCCTTTTTAAAGACGGAGGTTATGTTTTCCCTTTTCCAGTCAGTGGGGACTTCAGCAGACTGACATAATTTCTTGAATATGATGGATTTGTTAGTCTCCAGTGCACCAGGACCTCCCTGGTTAGCTAGGACTGCTGATTTGGTTACAGATGTTTCCTTCTGCAGCTCATCCCTTTCTTCCAGCTCAATAGACTGGGTGCTCATGGAACGTAACCTTGAGGCAGGGAAGAAGGCATTCAGTACTTTGCCCCTATGCTTCCCCCTGTTCCAATAAAGGATGAAGACTCTTTGTATTACTCCATTAGTTTCTACGGAATTTATAGAAACATTTCATGTGTTCAACAGGTTTCTATGTGAGATATCCAGATGGGATCTGAGTAGCTTTTTTAAAGTCACTTTGCCCGTTCTCGGCAACATAGGTATTTGAGCAGCCTCAGGGATGCCGAGCTAGTAAAGCAGGGCAAGGAGGCTTTGGTAGAGCTGTAGTGGAATATTTGTGCTTATTTTCATGCTGCAGGTTTACTTCAGTAAGTTTTCTTAGATAGATTATTTGCCGGGCGTGCTGCAAAGCTGTAATACAGTAGGTGCATGCAATGGAATTGTCACTTGTTCAAAGCCAATCCAAATCCAGCAAATATCCACAGCAGTAAAAGAATGAGACTTCTTTTAAAGGCTTATTTGACCTCGGTCTTCTCCAAATTTATAAAGAATGCAACACTGATGACTAGGAACCACTGTGTTAAAAAATGAACAAGCTGCACAGCCAGAGAAAGCAAAGGAGCAACTTTTAGCTTCACAGAAAGACATTGCCTCACCTCAGGTGTCAACACTGAATCAGCAGAACTTCTTTCAAGGTCACTGTGCTAATGTATGCCACAGCAGGATGCTTAAGGAACCCCTGCTATGTCAGGTAGGGTCTTACTTGGAATATGAGGAGTGGGCAAGGACCAAAACAGGCATGGGAGCACGCCTGTGCAATGGCATTCAACAGCCTGTACTAGCACCAGCTGAATCATCCCATGCAATCTTTTTCATTGGTGTTTGTCTGAGAACACGGTGTGCCAGATCACAGAACTAAGCTAGCACAAAAGTACATGTCGAGGGTTTTGTTGCACATGGCTCATTCCTTCGCTGCTCTGCAGAGGTTGGAAGCAGAGCAAATGCGATTTGCATTATGGGATTTGGAGGGTTCAAACAGGACTTCACTTTCTATCAGCAGCTAGACATGAAATCAGCTTTGCTCTACTGCCAAATCACGCCATCATGGTATGGTTTCTCACGTTGCAGTGAGTTCACACTACAGCTCAGTGCTGCTAGACAGAAGATGTCCCTATTCCACAATAGAACCATCTCGTAAGAGAAGGGAAAATGATTAAGCTGATGGGATAAATGTTTGGAAGAGGGAATAAACCGACCTAGAACAGAATGGATTTATGCTGCCTTAGAATAGAAATCATTCTTCTTAGCTTGCTGCAATATTTTACTTGTTAAATTACTTTGTTGTGTTTCTGGAAGTAAAGATTTTTTAAAATATATCTATAGCTAACAACATTTCATCACAAACTAAACATTCCCTTCTTTCTCAGCACCATCACCCTTGGGATCATTATTACTGATCATCTTACAGGAACTATCAAGTGCTTTCTTGGAACAACTACTTGCCTACTGAAATCCCCCAGATCAGCAGAAACTTCCTGAGTTCTCTTTTTCTTGTGATCATTGTAGGATATTCTTCTACTTCAGCTGTGACAAAAGCAATGAAACAGATCCATGAAAAATTCCTATCACACAAAAAATATAATAAACAAAACCAGCATAAATCAAAAGACCCCAATAAGATCTCTCCAGAACCCTCTTCTCTACGCTGAACCCCTGTTCTTGCAGATTACTGTGCAGAAGTTGAGCTACTGAATCTAATTCCTTGTCTGTCTAACAGTCCATCTGTCAAACCCTTTTCTCTCCAATTTAGCACCAAAAATATTGTGTCAAAGGCTATACAGAAGTCTCAGTAGACGACATCCATAGCTTTCCCCTTGTGCGCTGATGCAATTACTCTGTTGTAGAAGGCCACTGCATTGTTCAGGCACAACTTGCCATTGGTAGTCCTTTTTGGCAATCTTTAATCACATACCACATGAAGGGAAGGATTTCTGTCTCCCCGAGCTGCTGAGAGAGATCTTTTTGCTACACTCCTTGGACCATACACTCTACCTCTCCTTGGAGGAGAGAAAAAGCTACTTCTACCAGGCCTGTAGTGGTGTAGGGAAGTTCTTAGCTAAAATAGTGCAGCGCTGTGCTGTAGACAGCCCCCACGCAATGTCAGTGTTTTCACATGGACTTTGACTGCACTGGCTGTAGGCTCAGTACGTGCCATTCAACAAGTGTACACTTCTGGTGTTTGCACAAGTCTTCCTCCACTCATAATAATAATTTCCCTGACACAATCTGGATTTTGGAGGTTTGAGCTGGACAGGAAGAAAAGCTTTTCCTCAGGGGTCAGAGTAGCACAGGAGTGGATACAAGATAATGGACTTCATCGATATCTTCATCCACACTTGGCTAGATCAAGTCACAGTGACCTGATGTGCTGTTGAGGATAGTCCCTCTTGAAGCAGAATTTCTGAGCAATACTCCACTGATCCAATGACATGGAAATCCATGGACAACTGACACATAAGGAATTTACTCTTAGTTGTACTTACAACTCCAATTTCTCATGTAGAGTGTGTCTTAATGTGCTTCCGTTTCCAGCTTAACTGGGAGCTCTTTCCTTCAACAAGGGAGCTCTTTGTATTCCTGTCATATTCATTCCCCACCAGCTGATGCCTTTATCCAGTTGGTATATTGCAGTTTAGACCACATCATCTTTGCCTAACATTAATCCTTGACATCTTGTTAATCATCATGACAGACCAAGAGAGAGTTCTGTAGAAATTCCAGGCAAATAGAACAGTTCTCTTCAAACATTGCAAGGAGGGATGAATTATGACAGCAAACTATCCACCCTCCTCTTCATTCTTTTTCAGCTTCCTAGGAATGCAGTGAGAAAAACCTGACATAACAGAAGTAGTGAGAGCTCTTTTTGTGTTTGTATGGAAGGAACTATTTGGGCTCCAGTCACCACAGTAGTCTGATACCAGCCACTGTAGTCTGCAGATACCAGTCCAGCTAAGGGTTAATGATGCTAAGTCTGCAAATAAGGATATTAATGAAATGTTTGCTTGGCATTTTAACTTCTCTAAGGAGGACAATAAGTGAGAGGTAGAAGGGAGGTTTTTGTATTAAGTGTTTCCCCTTTCTCTACAATCTTTAGGTTCATTATTACTGATCAGCTGCTTACAGGAACTATCAAGTGCTTTCTTGGAAGAACTACTTGCACACTGAAATCCCCAGATCAGTAGAATATATCTGAGTTCTCTTTTTCTTGTGATCATTATAGGATATTCTTCTACTTTAGCTGTGGCAAAAGCAATGAAACAGATTCATGAAAATTTCCTATTGTACAAAAAATATAATAAACAAAACCAGCATAAATCAAAAGATCCCAATAAGATCTTGTCACAGCTGTCTCTTCTCTAGGCTGAAGAACTCCTACTCTCTCAACTTTTCCTCATAGTAGAGGTCTTCCAGCCCTCTGACCTTTTTTTGTGGACCTCCTCTGCACCTGCTCCAGCAGGTCCATGTCTGTGCTGTGTTGGAGGGTCCAGACCTGGATACAGTAGTCCTGGGGGTATCTCAGCATAGTGGAGTAGAGGGCCCGAATCCCCTCATGCCACATGTTGGTCACACTTCTTGTGATGCAGCCCAGCAGGATGCAGGTAGCTTTCTGGGATGTGAGACTACATGTTCAGATTTTAATCCATCCCCAAGTCCTCCTTGGTAGGTCTGCTCTCAGAGCATTCATGCCCCAGTCTATGTGTCAAACCCATCTCTCTCCAATTTAGTACCAAGCTTGTTGTGTCAAAGACCATACAGAAGTCTCAGTAGATGACATCCGTAGCTTTCCCCTTGTGCACTGATGCAGTTGCTCTGTTGTGACTGGCCACCAAATGGATTTAGCTCCAGTCTTTGGGTCTGGCCCTCCAGCCAGTGTTCAACCCAGAGGGGGCTGTGCCTGTCCAAGCCATGGGCAGACATGTTTTCTACAAGAATGCCATGGGAAATATCAGTCCTTGACAGCTTGTTAGTCATCATGACAGATCAAGAGAGAGTTCTGCAGAAATGCCAGGCAAATAGAACAGTTCTCTTCAGACATTGCAAGGAGGGGTTAATTACAAGAGCCAACCATCCACTCTCTTCTCCATTCTTTTTCAACTTCCCAGGAATGCAGTGAGAAAAACCACAAGATAACAAATGTAGTGAGAGCTCTTTTTCTGTTTGTATGGAAGCAGCTATTCAGGTTGCCACAGTCATCTGATACCAACCACTGTAGTCTGCAGTTACCAGTCCAGCTAAGGGTTAATGATGCCAAGTCTGCAGATAAGGACAGTCCTGAGATATTTGGTTCACATTTTAACTCCTCTAACGAGGACTGTAAGACAGAGGTGAAAAGGAGGGGGTTTTGCATTAAGTGCTTCCCCTTTCTCTAAAACCCTCTTGCCACTGGCAGGCTGCTGGCCCCAGGGCCAAAGGCACAAGGCTGTTGCACACGATGGCAACCAGTTCTTCGGGGAACACTGGTACCAGCTCCTGTGCCCACCTCTTCCTAGTCAGGGCCATCACAGCAAAGCTGCCCCTCACGCAAATGACAGCCAGGCTTTGCTCCGAGCAGGGACCCCCTTCCAACCCGCCCAAAGGAAGCCCTTTCAGGGGCAGCTCCTGCAGCTGCTGCCCTTCTCTCTCCAGAGGGCGGCAGCCTGAGTCCAGCATCTCTGCAGGAGCGATCTCCCCGCCCTGTTCAGAGCCCGCTGAGCTCCCTTCAGTTTCCACGGCAGAGCTCGGCAGGTTGTGCCAAAGTCCCAGGAGCAGCAGGATCAAGCGGGGCTCAGTAGCAGCAACATGTGGGCAGCAGTCCCAGGAAACACCAAGCAAAGCCCAGAGAGCAGTGCCCAGGATAGTGGTTCCCCTATGTCAAGGACCAGCTGGGGTGCATGGAACTCCACTTGGGAGCAGCTCAGGAAAAGACTTACGGGTCTGAGTAAAAGAAAAGGCAGGTGACATTACACGGTGGGTGTGCTACAGGCCACCTGAGCAGGAAGACCAAGTGGATGAGGTCCTTTATAGGCAGTCACGCAGGAAAGGCTGAGACACCTGGTTCTTTCAGGCTGGAGAAGGCAAGGCTGATAAGAGGTGTAGAGGAAAAGGACAACAGACAACGGTTGTTACTGGCAACAGGGAAACTGACTGAAAAAAAGAAAAAAAATCTTACCGCAAGGGTTGTTCAGCCCTGGCAGAGAGGCCAAAGAACCTCAGGAATCTCAACCTTTGGGCTTGTTCATAAATTACCTGGAAAAGACCAGGTAATGAGTTATTTGGCTGCAGCTCTGCTGTGAACAAGGGCTTGGACTAGAGAGGTCACTTCCACCCTAAATCTTTCTGACAGTACTTCTAATGAAGATTAAACTAACTTAGTCACTCTCTAGTAAAATCAATCCTTTGTTCAATTTCAACAATTAATTTTCATTATCTTTTCAAGTCATCTGTACAATAACCTGGGGATTACAATTTTGACCTTTACAAAGTTCATTTCCCCACTATCATTCGTCCCTCCCAATTCCTCCACAGGCTCTCACTTGTTATCTTATCAAATATAATCCACAGGGTTCCATTTATGGGTCAAAGTCCATCCCCACCCTTACCTTATCCTCCTACCACTGCAAAAACTTCAAGAATCCTTTGCTAGAATTTTTTGACCTGACAGTTCTGTGTTCATTTATATCCTGACACTGATCAAAAAAACCAGGTTCTGCAACAACAGGTGCAAAGTTTCAAACAAATCCCCACCTGTATCCTTCCTTAAATCTTTCCTGTGCTGTGACACCTGTGAGAAGATCACAGTGGTTACTGCTGCAGGGCTGACACTAGCCTACACACCTCTGTTAAATGCCCACAGAATAATACACAGAACCATTCGGGTTGGAAAAGACCCTTTGGATCATCGAGTCAACCATCAGCCCTAAACCAGTTTACCCCTAAACCAGACCCCCCAACACTACATCTAAGTGACTTCTAAGTACATCCAGGGATGGTGACTAAACCACCACCCTGGGCAGCCCATTCCAATGCCTGACCACCCTCTCCGTGAAGAATTTTTTCCTGATGTCCAATCTAAACCTACCCTGTTGGAGCTTGAAACCATTCACTCTGGTTCTGTCACTAATTACCTGTGAGAAGAGACCAGCACCAACATCTCTACAATGTCCTTTCACACAGTTGTAGAGAGCAGCTATGAGGTCTCCCCTTAGCCTCCTCTTCCTCAAACTGAACAGCCCCAACTCTCTCAATCTCTTCTCGTAAGATTCATTCTCCAGGCCCTTCACCAGCTTTGTTGCCCTCCTCTGCACTGGCTTCAGCACCTCAATGTCTTCCTTGTACTGAGGTGCCCAAAACTGGACCCAGTACTCAAGGTGCAGCCACAGCAGTGCTGAGTACAGGGGGACAATCACCTCTCTACTCCTGCTGGACACACAATTTCTAATAAGGCCAGGATGCCATCAGCCTTCTTGGCCACCTGGGCAAACTGCTGGCTCATATTCAGCTGCCTCTCAATTAGAACCCTCAGGTCCCCAGGTCCTTTTCTGCTAGAGTGCTTTGCAGCCACACTTCCCCAAGCCTATAGCTTGCATGGGATTGTTGTGACCAAAATGCAGGACCCAACACTTGGCACTATTGAAACCCAGACAATTATGCCCAGCCCATCAATACAGTCTGAATAGCCCTCACTACCCTCCAGCAGATTGACACTCCCTCCCAACTTAGTGTTGTCTGCAAACTCAAGTGCCTCATCAAGATCATTGATAAAGATGTTGAACAGGAGTTGCCCCAGCACTGAGCCCTGGGGGACACCACTCGTGACTGGCCTCCAACCAGATTTAACTCCATTAACCAAAACACTTTGGGCCCGGCCATCCATCCGGTGTTCCTTGACCTCAAAAGGATTGCAGACGTCTCTGATGCTTGAGTAGCTATGTCTATGATGGTGCTGAAGATAGATTTATAGAGTTACAGAAACACTGAGACTTGAAGGGACCTCCAAGGTCTTCTACTTCAAACCCCCACTCATTGCAAGATGGACATTTTGTAAAATCCATGTCAGATATCTAAAATCTCCACAGCTTCTTCCTTTAAGAACTCTAGTGGGTTTTGTCTAGGGGAGAAACAGAGAACAGACTCTCTAGCTGGGAAACGCAGAATCACGGGATGGAAATACTGGAGCGTGTGCAGAGGAGGGCCATGAGGATGATGAGAGGGCTGGAGCACCTCTCCTATGAGGATAGCCTGAGAGAATTGGAGCTGTTCAGTCTGGAGAAGAGGAGGCTCCAAAGTGACCTTATTGTGGCCTTCCAGTATCTGAGAGGCGCCTACAAAAAGGCTGGGGAGGGACTATTTAGGATGGCAGGTAGTGACAGGACTAGGGGCAATGGAGCAAAGCTGGA
>JAOXOE010029140.1:0-14927 GCA_028565055.1 Phoeniculus purpureus
CACCCCACCGGAGCCCTCCTCACCGGTGTCCCCCCCACCGCCCACCTCACCTTTCGGATCCGCTTCTTCTCGATGCTCTCCACGGCGAAGACGTGCTCGCCCACCGCCGGCAGCTCCATGCTGCAGCCGGGAGGGGCCGGGCCGGGCTCCGGCAGCCCCCGCCGCTCCCGCCGCCGACCCGACAGACACTGAGCCCCGGCACCGCCACCGTGCAAATCCCGGGGCGAGACGTCAGGGAGGCGGCGCCTCCCGGGCCCGGCTGCCCGTCAGCGGCGGGGCCGGGGGATTGGCGCAGACCTGCCGGGGAGCGAGGCGGGGAGGGGGCGGGCGGGGGCCGGGCACCAGCGGCAGTCGGGGTCCGCAGCCAGGCAGCGGCGGAGCATGAACTCCTCATACTTGGCCACGAGGTGCGGGGAGTCCCGGAGGAGGCGGCGGATGTCGGCGGGGTTGAGGCGTTCGCTGCACTCGGGGCAGCAGATGTTGACGCGGGACTCGGTGATCTCGATGCGCAGGTATTGCCGCAGACAAGCCCCGCACGAACGGTGCGGGCACGACAAGAGCCGCGGGGCGTTCTCCGCCGGCTGCCGCACCAGGCATAGCGGGCACTCCAGCTCCTCTTCGCCGCCGCCCTCCGGGACCACCGGTGCTTCCTCAGGAGGTGGCGGCGGCGGAGGAGGAGGAGGAGGAGGTGGTGGTGGTGGAGCCGCCGGTGGCGCTGCAGGAGGTGGCGGTGGGACTGGTGGGGCTGTAGCGGCAGGAGGAGGAGGAGGAGGAGGAGGCGGCGGCTCCGCTTTAGCGCGGCGGCGGCTGCCCGCGGCGGAGGCGGCAGCGGCGGAGAAAACGCTCTGGAAGGAGAGGCGGCGGCGGCGACCGGGCTTCGGGCACTTGGCGGCGGCCGAGTGGATGGAGGAGGAGCGCGGCGACTCGGAGTCCCGCTCGGAGCCCATGGTGGTGGTGGGGAGCGGGGTGTCGGGATGTGCTGCTCGCTGAGGAGGTTCGGGGGTCGTGAGGGGCTCCGCTGAAGGACCGTTCCGGGATGGGGCGGTGGTGCGTCCGCCGCGCTGCAAAGACACCGGCGGCGGAGCCCAGTGAGGAGGGCGGGGGCTGCAGAGGCCCCGCCCTCTGAGGAAACCCCGCCCATGCCTTCACGTACAGGGCCCCCCCGCGCACGCGCTCTCCCCTCAGCGCCCGCCGCCGCCATTTTTGTTGAGGGCAAAAAAGTCTCCCTCAGGTCCTTCTTCTCTACCCCTCAGCCTCCTCTTCCTCTAGTGCGGCTGTGGATGGTTTGAGCCCTGGTCCTGGGAAACCCTGAGAACCTCGATGCTTGTGGGGTAGCGCTGGTGGCCCTGCAGCCCCTGCCCACAGCCCGGCTGCCCTCAACATCCAGCTCTCAGCACTGCCAGAGGCTTCCCCCCGGAATGGTGGGTTTTGGAGGGATCTGGGGCTCCCTTGGGATCCTCCAGCCCTTCACCTGAGGCAGTTTGGTTTTTAACCTCTCTAATGGGGGGGTTGGGGGGGTGTCTAGGGCTTCCTTGAGACCCTCTGGCCCTTTCCCTGAGGCAGTTTGGTTTTTAATGTTTCTAATGGTGGGGATTGGAGGGGCCTGGAGCTCCCTTGGGATCCTTCAACCCTTCCCCTGGGCAGTTTGGTCAATAATTTGTCTCTTGTTGAAGCGGGGAGTGTCTGCAACAACAGGAGGCTCTGAATTTATTCAGGCTGGAGGAGGGCCAGTGAAGGGCAATGAGGCTGGGGAGAAGGCTGGAGAACAGGCCCTATGGAGAATGGCTGAGGGAACTGGGGTTATTCAGTCTAGAGAAGAGGAGGCTGAGAGGAGACCTTAGTGCTCTCTCTAGCTACTTACAAGGAGGTTGTAGCGAGGCTGGTGCTGCTCTCTTCTCCCAAAATACTAAAGATAGGATGAGGGGAAATGGCCTCAAGTTGCATCAGGGGAGGTTTAGATTGGATCTTAGGAAGAAGCTCTTTCCTCAGAGAGTGGCTGGGCACTGGAGCAGGCTGCCCAGGGAGGTGGTGGAGTCCCCATCCCTGGAGGCATTTAAAAACTGAGAGCACTTGAGACTGTGGTCTAGGGATTAGGGAGCTGTTGAGCTGAGGGCTGGGCTTGATGGTCCTGGAGGTCCTTTCCAGCCATGATGATTCTATGACCCTGCTGAGGCATCTTTTCCCTGGCTGTGTGGCCCTTTTTATGGTATAAATGATATATAGAATAGGATGAGAGGAAATGCCATCAATTTGTACCATGGGAGATTTAAATCAGATATTATGAAAAATTTCTATACTGAAAGATTGGCCAAGTGTTGAAACAGACTCCTCAGAATGGTGGTGGAGTCCCCATCCTTGGAGGGGTTCAAAAAACACGTTGATGTGGCCCTTCAGGACATGAGAATGGTGATGTTTGACTGATTATTAAACTTGATGATAGTAGAGGTCTTTTTCAACCTTTATGATTCCGTATTTGCAAAGAGTTGTGTAGAGATTTACTCATGCAGAGCATAAGGTTTGAGCTCATTCAGAGGCACTGAAGCTACAACCCTTGGTCTAGCTGCAATCATGCAGAAATGTAAAAGCCTCCATTTCCTTCCAGGGTTCCCTGTGCCCACAGGGGTCTGCCAACCTCATCTCCAGTTCAAAGGCAGATAAGCTAACAGGAAGGGTGCTGCCTCTTACTATGCAGAGGAGGTGAAGCAGAAAGATCTGTTGGGACTGTGCATGTTAAATCGGCACAGAAGGAGTTGCTTTCCCCATAGACTGTCAGCTCCTGAACAGATAGCCTGTCGTTATTCACGCGACAAGTGTGGCTTCCTCACTGTCTCCCAGCTATCACCATTCCTGAAATCATTTCTCTCCCCAAAGCCTATTTGCATAGTTATTACCAGGCTCCTTCCTGGCTGTTGATGTCCCCGTTCAGTGCCTCTGGGATGGAGAACAAGGTTTAGCGAACCAAACTCAGGCTGACAGTTGAAAGCACCTGGGTTTTGGTGCTCACACTGCCTGACTTGCTGTAGGCAAAAACCCTTGTGCCTGTCTGTACAGCTGAGATAATGATGACGCTTCCCCATTTGATGGACGGGTGAATGAAGGCACAGAGGGAGGAAATCACTTGCATAAAAGCACACAAATGAATCTTTCCCCTCTGCTAATATCCTTCAGCTCTTCTCTTACCTTCCCTATGCTTTCCTTCATTAATTCTATGCCTGCCATACAGCCTCACTCCGTCCTTATCCCAAAGTCGCCTGCTGCACCCAAGTCCTTCTCTAGAGCTTGTGTTCCCCAGACATTTGTCGGCTCTCCCTCACCTCAGGCTCCCTCACTGTGGCTTTGGCCCAGCTGGAAGTTCTGGACCACAATTAGAACTGGCCTCAGAATGTTAAATTCCTGCCCAGGATCAAGAACCCTGTTATTAGTACAGTAATTTAGCAGAGGAGCCAAAGAGTTCTGCTCCAGGATCAGACAGTGGAGCGACTGGTGTGTGTGTGTGGAGGGTGTGCATTGCCCCTAAGCTGTGTGAAGTTCTGAGCTCTGGGCTGATGTGAAGGTTCTTGATGCACTTAATGGTTTTTAATGGTTTTCTTGACATTTGTGGAGTGAAAGGATATTCTCCCTGTTTCATTGTCAGGAAAGAAAAGCCAAAGAAAGGAAGGGTAGACCTGAAGGGAGCTCCTAGGAAAGCTGGGGAAGGACTTTTTACAAGAGTTTGTAGTGATAGGATGAGGGAAAATGGCTTTAAGCTGTAAGAGGGGAGAGTTATATTAGATATTGGGAAGAAATTCCTCCCTGTGAGGGTGCTGAGGCTCTGGAACAGGTTGTCCAGGGAGGTTGTGGCTGCTCCATCCCTGGCAGTGTCAAAGAGTAGGTTGGATGGGGCTGTGGGCAGCCTGGTCTGGTGAGAGGTGTCACTGCCCATGGCAGGGGTTGGCACTGGCTGAGCTCTGAGCTCCTTCCCAACCCAACCTATTCAATGATCCTATGAATTTCACCATGAATGCAGAAACTCAGCTAAGAACACAGACATCCCACAGCACTCTCATCACTTCACACAGCAAATTCATTTCACAGAATCACAGAGTCACGGAACATTAGGGATTGGAAGGGATCTCCAAAGTTCATACAGTCCAACCCCACCACCAGAGCAGGATCCTTAGATCCAGTTGCACAGGAACATGGCCAGGTGGGTTTTAAATGGCTCCACAGAAGGGCACCCCACAACCCCCACCCCGGGCAGCCCCTTCCAGGGCTCTGTCGCCCTCACTGGGAAGAAGGTCCTTTTTAGGATCTCAGGTAGCAACAGGACTAGGGGCAATGGAGCAAAGCTGGAGCTGGGTGGATTTAGACTGAATGTGAGGAGGAAGTTCTTCACCGTGAGAGTGGTGAGAGCCTGGGTTGCCCAGGGAGGTGGTGGGGGCCCCATCCCTGGAGGTGTTTGAGGCCAGGCTGGATGGGGCTCTGGCAAGCCTGGTCTAGGGTGGGGTGTCCCTGCCCATGGCGGAGGGGGTTGGAACTGGATGATCAGGTGGTCCCTTCCAACCCAGGGTGATTCTGATTGTGTAATCCCAGTGCTGTGGCAGGGGGATTGGACTAGATGATCTTTCGGGGTCCCTTCCAATTCCTAATGATTCTTTGATTCTATGATTCTATGTTTCTATGAGTTCGAGTACATCAAGCCTGAGACCATCAAGCTCAAGACCATTAAGTCCAAGACCATCAAACCTTAAAACATCACAACCAAGACCATCAAGCCCAAGACCTTCTAGCCGGAGACCTTCAAGTCCAACCATTAACCCAAATCTCCCAAACCCACCACTAATCCAAGTTCTTGAGCTCTGTAGATTTATTGTCTTGGAGACAACCAACAGGTTGAAAATGGAGTAGGAGAAAGGGAAAAGATTGATACTGGAACAATACCAGGACAAAACCATCTCAAACCAGTTCGCAGACCCGAATAATCCGCTCTCCGATGCTTTGGATCTCTACCTTCCACTGTGCAGCCTCTCCCTTCTCTTTCCATGGGGAAGAACCATCAAGGTGACCTCAAGCTTTGCCTTCACAAACTAGGAGTGACCCACAGGATGAGATGGGTGGAATCCAGCCTGACGTAAGCTCTCCTGACTTTTATGGGTCCCAAATCTAAGATACTGGGATGGCTGGAGAAGAAGTTCTGGCCAAGCAAAGAGCTTCTCTGCATCGTTACCCTCATTTCCCCCACTAATTCATGAAGGGTGACCTCTGCTCTGTGTTTCCATCTCTCTGCTCTGGGTGTCGGGGTCAGCTGTGGAGATATCGTGCAAGTAGAGGTGCTCTGTGAGATCAAGACAGTTGCCCCCAAGCGCGACGTTGGTCAGCCTGTCAATTCAGGGGAGAAATAAATCTGAGCAGGGAACCTGTGGCAGGCTTCTTCCTCCTCTCTCCACATAAGGACAAGAGTGTTGGGGGTAGGAGAGGCTGAAAATCAGCCTTATAATGTGATGAACAGGATCTTCAGTGCCCAGAGATCAAACCACCAAGAGAGAACACAGAGAGAGAGAAGCCATAAGCTGTGGTGGCATCTTCTGCAGATTAGATAGGTGGGACTAGATCTAGGAGATCCTGCTCTGGCAGAGGGATTGGACTGGATGATCTTTCGAGGTCCCTTCCAACCTCTAATGTTCTGGGATTCTGTGAAGCTTGTGGCCCTAACCTCCACCTGAATCCACCTCTACTTCACTGAACTGACCCCATCAGATCCTTCCAACTGCATCGAACTTCACAAGACTCAGCTAATCCTTCACTGAAAGAGACAGAAAACATTCCTTCTCTCTCTCTCATGTTCTCCCCCTCTCTATTTAACACCTCTATCATATTAATTTACTCCTTCCCTTAACCAGGGATTTAGTTCCTCCTGATGATTAGCTCTTTAACTACAAGGAGTTGACTCTCCCAGTGCTCATCAGAGCTCTAATCCCTTTATCTTCGAGAGCTGGCACCACATTTTCCAAGTCCTTTATTTTGAGGGAGAATCCTGCCTTATGGGCTGCAATGGTTGAGGGTTTGGCTGTTTTGAAGAGGCAACAGATCGCAGGGAGCAAACAAATCAGAGCAGGAGTCTACGTGAAGATGATGACTTTGAGAAACAAATCATCAGCTGAAGTTTGTTAGTAGAGTTACAGCTCCGGCAGTCATAGAATCATCAAATTTTTGAGGCTGGAGAAGACTTTTGGGATCATCAAGTCCAACTATCAACCCCACTGCTCAAGGTCACCCTGAAACCAGATTCCCCCCAACACTACAGAATCATCCAGGTTGGAAAAGACCCCTTGGGATCATCAAGTCCAAGCATCAACCCTACTCTAAAAGATCACCCCTAAACCAGATCCCCCGAGGCTATAGAATCATCCAGGTTGGAAAAGACCTTTGGGATCACTGAGTCCAACCACCAACCCTACCCTACAAGGTCACCCTGAAACCAGATCCCCCCAACTCTATAGAATAATCGAATCATTCAGGTTGGAAAAGACCTCTGGGATCATTGAGTCCAACCATCAATCCTACTCTACAAGGTAGAGACCCCACCTGGAGTCCTGGGTCCATTTCTGGAGCCCCCAACATCAGATGAACACAGAGCTCCTTGAAGGGGTCCAGAGGAGAGCAACTCAAATGATCAGAGGGCTGGAGGACAGGCTGAGCATGTTGGGGTCATTCAGCCTGGAGAAGAGGAGGCTCCCAGGGGACCTTTGAGCAGCTTCCCAATCTCTGAAGGACAAGGGTTACTAGAAAGCTTGTGGAGGGCTTTTGACACGGGGTGGGAGCAAGAGGACAAGGGGAAAGGGTTCCAGACTTGAAGAGGCTGGCCATGAGGAACCAATTCTTTGCTGTGAGGCTGCTGAGATGCAGGAACAGGTTGCCCAAGGCAGTGGTGGCTGCCCCATCCCTGGCAGTGTTGAAGGGCAGGTTCGCTGGGGCCCTGAGCAACCTACTCTAGTGAAGGGGTCCCTTCCTGTGCAGGAACTGAATGATCTTTAAGTTCCCCTTCCGAACCTGGCTGTTTTGTGACTCTATGACAAACCAGCTCGGAAAATTGATTCCTCCAACTTCCAAATGTGAAGTTTTTAATAAGAGAACAACCACTGCAGCAACCGACAGCCAGGAAGCCACTTCCAAGATCCTTCTGTCGCTTGGTCATAATTTAATCCCTTCTGTCGCCTCGCTGAGGCCGCTGCTGAGAGGATGAATCATTTCCAGAAATGAAGGTGGCAGAAGAGCTGGAGAAACATGGGGACTGCTCAGTTATCATTCGGCAGGCAATTTATTCACTTGAAGCTGCTAAAACACTCGGCACGAGGTGCTCATGTAGACGAGAGCTGCACGTCTGTGAGGAAGCGACATTGCTGGTCTTGCTCCACGTTGACTACTTGTTGAAGTAAGATGCACGTTCCTGACGGCCTCTGGCAAGTTTGATGCCGCTGCTCACGGAGGAAGGATGAGGGACCTGCTGAAGGCATCAGAGCCTAAATAGGTTCCTAAATAAATTGATTTCTTATGGTTCTGATGAATCATGAAGCTGCAACGGGAAAGGCTGTGTGAACACGGGTTCCTAAAACTCTTCTCCTAATGAAGAGCAGGGTAAAAATAGATGGAGATACTCAAAGTAGCTGAATAATTGAAATGAAGGAGCAGAAAGGTGGAAATTTGTCAAAATACTGGGGAAAACTCAAGAAATCTCAGGGAGAAGCAGCAGGGAACTTGAAAAGAAGGTTTTAAGAGATAAAGGGTGGTGGAACTGAGGGATCAACACAAAGGAGAAGCTGGATGGAGAGAGGGGCTCTGAGGAGCTTCAAGCAAAATGGAACAGGGAGGAATTTGGGGGGGATTTCTGGAGCAAACACAGGGGAAGAAGGATCCTCTGATGTCATCTACAGAGATGAAGCAGATGTGGAAGGTTGGATGGGTCAATATATCAAGCACCGAGAGTTCTTTGGTCCTTCAGAATGAAGCAGTGTTCATGAAGAATGAAGGGAAATCAGCTCTTTCCTACTGGCCAGGGTCTCTCAGAGAGTTCAAAAAGACCTTCAACATCATCCAAGCGCTCCCTGAGCACTACCAGGGGCCCCACTAACCCCTGTCCGTCACCCCACATCTCCTCAGCTTTGCAGACACAGGGGAACAACCCCTTGGGGGAAGGAATTGCAGACACTTGACAACAACCGCTTGGGGGAAGGAACTGTTCCTCAGGACCAACCTGAACCACCCTTTGAAGCCATTTCCTCAAGCTTCCTTTGAGATATTTAACCTGAACCTCCCTTTTCTCCAGTTCAACGTCCTCCAGTTCCCTCAGCTGCCCTGGACACCACTTGTGGTGATGCAACTGCTTCTCAGGGCCAACCTAAACCTCCCCTGGGGCAACTTGAGGCTATTTCCTCTGGTCTTGTTGCTTGTTCCCTGGGAGAAAAGCTCAAGCTCCACCTCACTCAACCTCCTTTCAGGTACCTGCAGAGAAGATATCAACCCATTTGGCCATCTGGCCCTGTCTCTTGGTCTCCAGCGCATTTCAGAGTCACCACCAGGCACAGCAACCACTTCTTATCTCCCAGTTTATGAATGAGCTTCAAATTCAACCCAATCCACGCAAGAAACACTTCTTTGTGGTGTAAAACCAACCCCCATCCCAGTTCCTCAGCTCAACGAGCTGGATTTTGACACTTCTCATTTATTCCTCTATTTTCTTGCTCCAGATGGCTTATATTCAACCCTCTGGGCTTCTTCTCGAGTCTATATTTGTGCAACGACCTGCTTGCTGGTTTATTTTCAGCCCTGAGGGATGGGAACTCTCACAGCACCCAGGCTTGTCTTGGTGTTACAACCAGCACGTTGTTTGGAAAGCCAGAGGGTTGACGTCTTCCAGTCGCCTCCTTCAACGTGAGGAGCATAAAGCACTTCATCCCAGCAAGAGATATTCCAGATGGTTGGAACACTCGTGCATCGCCAAGACTCTACTAGTCCAAGA
Organism: Phoeniculus purpureus; assembly: GCA_028565055.1. Taxonomy (NCBI): domain Eukaryota; kingdom Metazoa; phylum Chordata; class Aves; order Bucerotiformes; family Phoeniculidae; genus Phoeniculus; species Phoeniculus purpureus. The sequence goes on from JAOXOE010029140.1 coordinate 8,996, forward strand.
GCTGATTAACTAGTCATTAAATCATAGAATCACGGAGGCTGGAGAAGCCCTTTGAGCTTAGCCAGCCCAGCCCAGGACCTATCATCACCCCAGTGGCCAGACCAGGGCACTAAGGGCCACAGCCAGACTGGCCTTCAACACCTCCAGAGATGAGGACTCCATCACTGCCCTGGCACCAACCACTGGCAGCACAGAGCTGGTCTGATCTGGAGCTCAAGGACAGGGTTTAGCGGTGGCCTTGGGCCAGGTGAGTTGATGGTTGGACTCTATGAGCTTGAAGGTCATTTTCAACCTAAATGAGTTGATTCGATGAGTTGAAGATTCAACGATTTCATGATTTTATGAGTTGATGGTTCTATGAGTTGATGATTCAATGAGTTGATGATCCTGTGAGTTGAAGATTCAATGATTTCATGACCCTTTGAGTTGATGATTCTAAGACTTGATGACTCTATGAGTTGATGATGAATAAGCTGATGATTCAATGAGTTGATGATTCAATGAGCTGATGAGTTGATGAGTTGAAGATTCAATGATTTCATGATTCTAAGAGTTGAAGATTCAATGACTTCATGATTTTATGAGTTGATGGTTCTGTGAGTTGATGATTCAATGAGTTGATGATTCTATGGCCTGATGATTCAAAAAACTTCAGCCCCAAGAAAGGACTAAATGCAGTGAGCAACAAAACACCTCCTCACCTCCGGTGCAAAGGACACAGAGCTACGGTCCAATGATGTTACTCCAGCTTAATTCCCATTAAAAACCATTTCAATGGATGGCTAACTGCTACATGGGGAAGCAGAGGAGCAGCAGACAGAGCAGAGCTAGCGCTGCTTTTCTTCCCCCCAGATAAATTATTCAGCCTTGTTTGTGACAGGAAAAGAGCCGCTCGTGCTCCTACAAATAGGCTTGAAAATCCCTGCTGAGCTCCCCTGCAGGTGAGCAGAGGGTCTGCTGTCATCCCACTCACAAGAAGGATCACACAGAGCTGCTTAAAACCACCTCCCGGGTGCTCTGGGGGAGCCAGAAGGCAAGAGGAGCTCAGAAAGGAGCTGTGGCAGTTGTTTTCTTTCGCTTGTTTATGGTTTGAAATCAGGTTTCCCTGCCTGTTCCGGGGAGAGGATGTTGGAGCCTCGTGGGCATCACCCACAATTGTTCCCGTAACGGTTTGATTCTGCTCGATTCAGCTTTCCCCTTCCAGCCTCTAACAAGAGGGAAGACTCAGTATGAACCCATCACGCCAAAGTGACCCTACAAAACCAACCCAGCTGGGGAAATGCATTTCGGGAAGGAGTTAGGGGTTGGAAGGGACCTCTAAACATCATCCAGTTCAATCCCCCTGCCAGAGCAGGATCCCCTACATCAAGACATGGTCACGAGTTGGACTGGCTGCTCAGGGAGGTGGTGGAGTTGCCATCCCTGGTGCCTGTGGGGAACATGGTGGCATTGGCTTGATGGTTGGACTTGATGATCTTGAAGGTCTCTTCCAACCTTCATGGTTCTGAGACGTGGGAAGTGGCAGAGTTGCCATCCATGGAGGTGGAGTAGATGTGGCTGTAGGGAACATGGTGGCATTGGGTTGATGGTTGGACTCAATGGTCTTGAATGTCTCTTCCAACTTGCATGATTCTCAGATGTGGGAGGTGGTGGAGTCACAGTCCTTGGAGGGATGTAGGTCACTGAATCACAGAACATCAGGAAATGGAAAGGGCCTCAGAAGATCACCCAGTCCAATCCCTCTGCCACAGCAGGACCAGTCTCACAGTCTCACAGGAACACGTCCAGGTAGTTTTGAAACGTCTCAAGAGAAGACGACTCCACAACCCACCCTGGGCAGCCCCTTACAGGGCTCTGTCACCCTCATTGGGAAGGTCGAGCTCACACTGATGTGCAACCTCCTCTGTTCCAGCTCATACCCACTGCCCCTTGTCCTATCACTGGGTGCCCTTGAGCAGAGCCTGGCTCCATCCTCCTGACACCTCCTGATGTGGGACCTCCTTGTGTTTGAACACATTTTGCCTTAAAACTCCATGTTCTCCAGCCCCTTGGATCTAGGAAGCTCTTCCTTTCCTAGAAAATTGTAGGGTATCGGTACCCTACAGCTCAACCATGGCTGCAAGTAGTCAGCTGGCTTTTGGGAGGGGAGATGGGCAACAGAGCAGCTATTGGTTAAGAGTGGGACCAGGATCTTCACTTGTGCTGGGCTGCATTTCTAGCGGGTTTGTCTTCCCATGAAAGGGATGTTTTATTTATCCTCCAGATCAAGTTAGAAATCCACTGGGTGTTTACCTGAAAACATCTGCTGTTTTCCTACAACAGAGGATTAACCTCTACTCTGGGGCTCCCAACCAGACTGGGGTTTGGTTTGGCGTGATGACAGCTGAGCTCTTCTTGTTTTGAATTTCATTTCATTTCCTCCTTTTTTTCTCTCTCCTCCTCTGATCTCATTTGTGAAGTTCTCCTGATGAAAAGATCCAAGCGGAGCAATCGGATCGAGGGAGAAGCTTTTCGGAGGGTGTTATTGAGGGCAGGGCTCGGCTCACACAAAGGCATCTGGCCTGTCTCCACATGTCGGGACGATGAAGCAGCTCATGGAGACGCTTCAGTGCAGCTGAAGTAGCTGGTTTTGAAGTCTGTTACCCTTAACCAGCAATAAATAGCCTCCAACCTGTGGGTCCTGGTGGCCAGCAGGATGGCCAGGGGCCAGCAGTGGGCCCTGGTGGCCAAGAAGGCCAGTAGCATCCTGAGGTGGGTCAGAATGAGGGTGGTTAGGTGATGGACAGAGGGTCTCCTCCTGCTCTACTCTGCCCTGCTGAGACCACATCAGGAATGTTGTGTCCAGTTGTGGGACTCTCAGTTCCAGAAGGACACAGAGATGCTGAAGCGATTCCGTCCCACAGCTCCTGAAAGACCCATGGGAGGCACCCAAGCTACTTCCAGGAAGCTGGATGGATCTATACTCTGCAGATGAGGCTATCCTGGTATTTTCCTCCATCTGGAGATGGGGAGAGGTTCTCCTCCCCCTCTACTCCGCCCTGCTGAGACCATATCTGGATTCCGTCCCACAGCTCCTGAAAGACCCATGGGAGGCACCCAAGCTACTTTCAGGAAGCTGGATGGATCTGCACTCTGGAGATGAGGTTATCCTGTTATTTTTCCCACTGAATCCACAGGACTTGGTCCATGGTCAGCAGGAAAAAAATGGGAATACTGGTTACAAAGGAGTGAGACAGGCTGGGACCACTGAACAAGGGGGCCAGACACAGCCAGCTGGGATAGTTAACTGGGATGGTGCTGGTCCTTGATGGCCAAAATGCAAAGAGCATCTACTAGCATCTCCAACGGTAGCTAATGGTGCTGAACAAGATGGAGCAATCAAACCCATTCAGGTACTTAACATAAATTGTGAGTAGCTACTATAGGGAGAGGATTCACTGGGAGCAGCTGAGAAAAGTCAGAAGTACTGGGAGTAGATAATCACAGGCCCACAGACCATTAGGGACTGGAAGGGACCTCTAAAGATCATCGAGTCCGATCCCCGTGACACAGCAGAATCCCCTAGATCACAGACTCTCAGAATATTAGGGATTGGAAGGGACCTCCAAAGATCATCCAGTCTGATCCCCCTGCCACAGCAGGATCCCCTAGATCCAGCCGCACAGTGCACTGAGGGGATTTGCTACAGGTCCAAATCATCACCAACCTACAAGAACATTCGGAGCTAAGAAAGTACCTACTGCACAACTGGCAGCTGAAAGGAGTCGTCTGACTGCTTCACCTATAGCAGAAGACTTCCAAGCAGAGGCATGAACATTTACCAACAGCTTACACCATGAGTAATTTGCACTACTCTACCCAACAGCAGTCATATCCTCCCAGCTAGGACATAGATGATCCCAGTTCTCCTGTCCAATGGGATGTTTTCAACACCAGTCACATCATCCCCCTCAGGGTGTGTAGATTGATTCCAATTCTCCTGTCCACTGGGATTTGTTCAACCATCTAATAGTATTTTAACTAATGTCAGAATAACTGCCAAACAAGGACGAGAGAAGTGACCCAAAGTGTGAAGGAAGACAGCGTGCTTGTTTTCAACCCCAGCACCAAATAAACTTAAAGCTCATTGAGATATGGAATCATGTGAACAACCACAATGAGATTGAGGTCACTGGGAAACTCCAATAACATCCCTGTGGGATGGGCTTTTTACTTCAGTTATCTATTGCTCTGTAGACTCAAAGAGAAGTTTCAAAAGCTGTGAGTAAATATCTACAAAGGATTTACTTGGGTGGAAAATGTCATCACGTCCAGCGCTGATGGATTTGGCTTTGGAATCATCAAAACACTGAACTTCTTAGGCTGGAAAAGCCTCAAAGGATTCTCTAAAAAGAAAAGAAGATGGTCCTTGAAGTCCATCAAGTCCTATTGACTCAACTCACCAAGTCCCTCTTCCAAGCATCATGAGGAAAACCCAGAAGATTGGCTTTTCAAAGCCAAAAAGATGGGAGTTTATAGGACTCACCAAGTCCTATTGACTCAGCGCTACCAAGTCCCTCTTCCAAGCATCACGAAGAAAACAGGAATGTTGGCTTTTCAAAGCCAAAGAGATGGAGTTCACAGGATATGAAGACAGCTGAGCAGCCATACGACCGAAATACCCAAAGCATTCCGATTGGAAAAGGCTTTTGAGATTATCAAGCCCCTATTTATCATCATAATTAACATCCAACATCCAACCTAACCCTCCCCTGGCACCTTCAGGCCCTGGTGCTGGTTGCCTGGTAGAAGAGCTCGACACCCACCTGACTACAATCCCCCTTCATGGAGTTGGAGAGAGGGACAAGTCTCCTCCAATTCTAGCTCCATCAGCCTCTCCCCTTCAGCCTTTCCCCAGTCCCTTCCTCAGCGTCACTGCTCCTCTGGACTTGCTCCAGCCCCTCAGTCTCATTCTTGAGCTCAGCACTGTCCCCAGTAGTGAAGAGGAGGCCTCCCCAGTGCCTTCTCCTCCTGGTTGGAGGAGACTCTCCCACCCCAAGCGTAGCAGGTTGGATGTGGTGAGAAGCAAAGCCACCACCCAACTCCCCCCAGAACACATCTCCTGGGGCTTTCAGCTGTTTTCTTTCTTGGGTTAGTTTGAACAACTTCAAAAAACCCCATTAGGCTCTTTTCAATCAACTACTAAGTGGTGGAAGTGCCTTGTACTTGTTAACTAGCAGCGAGTAGAAGGTTTGCACACAAAATTGGGGCCGTGCATCTCGTGTGTGCTACCCACGGTCTTCGTTAATTTGGGGAATGAGCTGTTCTAGCTCCATTCGAAAGGTTCTTTATAGAACTGGAGCACTGAGGGGTGGTTTTACCCTCCCTTTTTTATAGCCACAGTCTATAAGTTGGTCTTTAATCAGCTGCTTGTTAAAGAGTTGACAATAAAATGGAAGAAACTCTACTTCTTATCATGTGTTGGTTCCTGAATTGAGCAGAACTCTGCATCCCCCTGGATCCTAACAGGATGAACTGGAAGCTGCTGTGGCACGGGTTTGGACTAGATGGTCTTTTGAGGGCCCTTCCAATCCCTAATGTTCTGTGACTCTGTGCAGTGAGACGGGAGGATATGGGGCAGTGAGACCCTCACTCAACTCTGCTTCCATTGTGTCGTGGGCCCTTCAGTTCCAGAAGGACACAGAGCTGCTGGAGAGAGCCCAGCACAAAGCTGGATGATCGAAGGAGGGGAGCATCTCCCTGCTGAGGAAAGGCTGAGGGACTGTGTCCAGTTGAGGACCTCTCAGCTTTAGAAGGACCCAGAGCTGCTGGTGAGAATCTGGCATGGAGCCACAGAGATGCTGAAGGGAGGGGAGCATCTCCCTGATAAGGAAAGGCTGAGGGAGCTGGGGCTCTTGAGCTTGGAAAAAAGGAGACTGAGGGGTGACCCCAT